>CAEFZY010001449.1:0-48985 GCA_903066815.1 Brachyrhaphis roseni
TTTAGCATATCGTACCTCAACCAAGTGGCAGAGATGGCTCAATCAGGTTAAACTAAGTTAGGCACTCCTCATATTGAGATGTAGAGACCCAAAATGTGCTAAACCATATGGTTGAGCGGGCAGCTAAAGGGTTATTGCGGTGGGAATAATGCAAACTGTCATCCATCTAATTCTAATCATGTAGTGTTAAACAAAAAATAAGATACATGGGACTTAAACTTGGTGGGCAACGAAGGGATTTATTGAAATAAGCCAAACTCACTTGCTGATCTTTGCCAATGATTTCATCTTCCTCAGCAAAGATCTAAAAATCAACCACTGTCCTCTTTCTCACTGCTATGAGAAGTTTGACTGACAGACCCACCAGGTCATGTTTGCAGTTAACAATAGTCACTCCACTGTTGCAAACTCCGTGACTTTAGTTTCAGACAAACGAAAAATCAATATAGACCAAAATATGAATGAGCAGGTCAGGCTTTTTAAAAGATCTGTAATCTGCGATTGGCCAAGAAACGGCAATTGATGCACTCCTAGAAATAACCTTGTAGATTATAGCCAATATTTTCATTCTACAACTCATGAATGTCCTCATGTAAATCTTCTAAACTCAAAATGCATAGAACACATAATGAAACTATTCGCTTATATGCTAAACTTGTCTTTCAAATCACATCTCTTTGATTTTATGTGGGAGTGGAACAAAGTGGGTACAGTCAGTGGTCTCTTAACTCTGGCCGTGTCCTGCAGCTTTTAGACACCTCTCTGTTTCAGCACACCTGACTCCAGCATAAGCTCATTAGCAGAGCTCTGTCCAGCTTGACTGTATGCTGGTGAGGTAGTTCAGCCACTTAATTCAAGTGTGCAGGACAAAGGGCCCATCTAAGGTGCAGGACACCCCGACCCTCAAGGACTGGAGTTTAGCCTCCATTGTTGTACAAATTCTAAGAATATCTTCTACTAGCACCACCATTTGCAGCCTGATCTCTTAGCAGGTCCAGTTCAATTCAGTCTTAATATTTTCATAATCTATGTTTCCCAGAAGTATATAAAAAAAGTGGAATATAAACATCAAATGGCAGTTAATTTAGTAAATATAACTGCTACGATTTACAATGACAAGCTGCTTTATTTTTAGATGTTGCCCAATTTTGGATAAACATATCTTGATTTATTATGTGCCATTTTCTCACCACTTTATTTTGAATCAGGCCCCCTCTACTTTCTATTAGCTTTAAGATCTTGGTTTGTTGAGTTCAACATTTGGCACCAACATTAACAGCACAGTCCCTTTGTTCCCTCTAAAGTCACTTTAGATAAAACTGCGGTGATTATTAGGAACAGTGACAAATGGGGATTAAACTTGAGCTCTTGGCATCATGGCAAGGCTTCAAAGGTGGAGCTAATAGTTAGCAGTAGCTCTCTTCATTCTATGTGTGTGTGTTGTGCTTTATGCAACGTAGAATTGGAGCAGCAATTTATTCTGGGCACTAATAGTTTTTGTCATTAGACAGGGAATCTTCTGCACTATAGAACTAACCAGTTTGACTGGAAATGCTGTAAATAACAGTTATGTCTGCATGACTGGATTGATTATTGGGGAAGGAGCATTTACTGTAGAGACTGTAAAATGAATGAACAGGAAGTTGTCTGTAGCTCCCCTGGCAGTGGTAACACCTAAGCTGTGACCCTGTGTGGGTGTGGCTGTTGGTAGCTGCCGTTCTGTTCTGTCCGGGTGTCTGATCCTCATTGACTTAAGCGGAGCGTTCCTCGGCTCGATGGGGTCGGTTCCCTCGTCAGCCGGCCCCCCAGCTCCTCGTGCCAAATGCAGCCCGGTGCTGTGAGTGACCGACAGGCTGGTTCCTCCGGTCCACCCCAGCTGTTCTGACCACCTCCCCTCACCCCCCCCCCTCTGAGCCACGCTGTCTGCTGTTTCGTTTCAGAACCATGGCCGAACTGCAGGAGCGTACCTTCATCGCCATCAAGCCCGACGGTGTGCAGCGCGGCATCATTGGCGAGATCATCAAGAGGTTCGAGATGAAGGGCTTCAAACTTGTTGGCATGAAGATGCTTCAGGTGAGGACAGACCCGAAGAGCTTAAGTCTTGTTATTTTGAGCCACGTTCACATGACTTTAGAGAGCACCAGCAAAGACCTCTGGAGAGCTGATTAGCCATCTGATCTATTCCTGACTGCGGAGAGCCGGCTGGACCCCACTGCAGCTTTTAAATCATCTGATCTGGAACGGAGTGCTGTTGATCAGCAGTTTCATTTCTACATCAGCCTTATGCAAGATGGTCTTTTTGGATCCAGTGTGGCGTGAATAAAGTGCAGTTCTGGGTGACTGAGGTTAAGGGATTAAAGTAGCTGCTCAAGTGAAATCCTTTAGTCAGTAATGTACTGAACAGATTGAGTAGCAGAGGTCTCTTAGCATGTATGGACAAGGATTTGGATTATTGGACCCTCTCTAGTACTTGTGGAGCCAGCTTCCCCAGGCAAGCCTTCTTTTTCTGCACCAACTTTGATCTCTTTCATGGATGTCAGTTTTCATATGTTGTGCTACAGTGGGATGAGCCAGGGACTTTGTACATTAGAAATGAGATGTATGTAGGACTGTGTAATTCCTCCAGTAATCGGATAACGCCATGCTTTCAGCAGATGCGCCCTCTGCCACCGGCACCTTTTTTTAGCAGAACTGTCCCTGACGCATTCATGCGCAGATCCCAGCCAGTGCTGCGGTCACATCAGGAATCTTCCAAGTATTTTTCCAGTGTTATAATTTAAAAGTACATAATCAAAGGGTGGCTTAAAAATGTTTTGAAGCATTTTTCTATAATTTATACAATGTAGCAGTTGTATTTTGCTTCTCTGGCTGCAGCAGTAGATGTATCAGGTCTGCAGTTGTTTTAGGGGATTCTACAGTGAATGCAGCACCTGCTCTGCATTGTGATCCATCACTTTGTACTGCTGTTCAGTGCTACAGCAGTTCTGTGCTGTGCTGAGTATGGCACAGCAGCTCAATAAAGCTCAAAGTTGAAATTTGTTGAACTTTGACCCTGGTGTACTGTAAGGGACAGGATGTCCATCTAGGTGCTGCTCAGTCATAAGCTTAGCATGATGATCAGGGTCCTGCAGATACAAACTGTAACAAATGGTTTGGTACTTTACAGATTGGATTAGCTTTTCAAAATAACTGGCTGTTAGTCTGGGCTTAATTAATATGTCTGACTGAAAACAAATGTGAAATTTGACATGATAAAAAATTGTTTAATTTTAATTCTACTAATTAAAATTAAACAACTGATTCACAGAGTACCTGGAACTCTGAATAAAAATATTTTATTCTTTGTTCTTGTTCAGTTTGCATTTCTTCAGCATTTGGTGAAGTAGCCTTCCATATTGCACAACTTGACTCCAATTTTTCAGGTTTCCCTCCATAAGCTTTTTTAGCTCCTGGGAGTAGTTTGCTGCCCCCTAGGGGCTTTATGATGTCCTTCAGCAGCTGTGTAACCAAAGTGATGGTTCCTGGTTGATGGCTTTAGATGTTGTTGAATTATTTCTATATGATATTCTTTCCTCATGATGTGCATCGCTTCCTCCCTTGGTCAAAAAAGCCACACAGCATGACACTGCCATCGCTGTATAGTTGGGATGGTGTCAGACTTGCAAGTGCTCCTCCAAATAAGATGTTGCCTTAAAAATCACCTGAAGGTGTACCTCCATTTAACTTGATAATAAAACGACAGGAGACAAAGCCATAATATCATACTGTAAATCTGCTTTATGATCTATTGTTCTCCGGTGTGAATAGGGAAACTGGTTCTTGCATGTAATAACTACAGCAGTTTTGTGAGATGTCAGTCATATGAAGGAAACTTTAAATGACGTTTGTCCTCTGCAGGCCTCTGAGGACCTTCTAATGCAGCACTACATTGACCTTAAGGACAGACCCTTCTTTCCTTCCCTCGTCAACTACATGAGCTCTGGTCCAGTGGTTGCCATGGTGAGAACCCAACTTTTTTTTTTTTACAGAAGAAGAGGCTGGTATGTTAACAGTCCTGACTGAATCCCTGCCCTTTATGTTCCAGGTGTGGGAAGGAAAGGGAGTGGTGAAGACTGGCAGAGTCATGCTGGGTGAGACTAACCCTGCTGACTCCAAACCTGGAACCATCAGAGGAGACTTCTGCATCGACGTCAGCAAGTGAGTGTCGTTTGGGTCCGTTCCATCAAAACTATTTGTCTGTATTCAATTAGCCAGAGAGTAAAAAAAAACAAAACTCATCATAATAGCTACTAAAGTACTAATTGATTAATCCTAAAATCTGATTCAATTTGATGAGTGATTCAATCTTAGAGAACAAAGGTGAGTAAATTACAAAATGGGGATGATACTAAGGAGAACATTGCCCAAAATGTACTGTAAAAATGGGAGCTTTTTTTTTTTAAAAAAAAAAGGAACAGGGTGATTTCTAGTTGAGACCAAAAATGAGAATTATTTCCAACACAACAATAGTAGGCTATAAAAATGTACAATTTAAAAATGTTGCTTCCCTGATGGGGAAACCAGTAGAAAAATAACACTTAGCATAAGTGTTCATATCTTTTGTTTCAGTGTGAACCTTTGAGTCAGTCATGCAATCATTTTATGACAACTTTTATTTAACTTCCTGCAGGGAGTTGAGTGACTGCCGCCTATTTGAACAATTCATACAAATCAATTTGTATCAATTTTGAGTCAAACGGTATTTTGAATAATTCAGTTTTCTGGTATTGAGACATGGAATGTCCCTTCTGGTGTGGAAGGAGCCTGAGCTGGTGTGTGAGGCTGAAAGGCTCCGGCTGGATTCACCTCAACACACAGCTGTGAAACCAGTCTCCTACAATTCAAATTCAGACATGCATTATTGATCCCAAAGGGAAATTAAATGTTGTAACTCATTAATATAAATGACACAAAAGGTTTGCAGTCTTTGGCTGTAGTTCAATGGGAGAAGTGACTGACTTATCAGAATATTGTGGTTTGATGCCAGATTCTCCAAGTGACTAGTTTCTATGGTGTGGATGTGTGAGAACTGACTGAATGAAATGCTTAGATTAGCCAGGTTAACTGGAACAGATTAGCATCCATTTACCTCGTCTTCCTCTTCTTCTCCTCAGGAACATTATCCATGGCAGTGATTCAGTGGACAGTGCCAAAACTGAGATTTCCCTGTGGTTCAAACCAGAAGAGCTGGTCAACTACTCAAGCTGTGCCTTCAGTTGGCTCTACTGAGCTGTTCAGGATCCCTCTGCTCAGACCCCTGACACTTTGCCTCAGTCTTCGCCTGTAGCTTAGATGAGGAACACGACCCACATTCCCCCACCCATCTACTCATCATGCTGTCCTTGGATGTGGTCATGAGGTGGACCCCGTGTCATTCCTGATTTCATTCCTGGGAGAAAAAAACCCCCAAACATTCCATCAAGTCCTGAATATCTGTAACTGTAACTATGACAGTTTTGTTAAAGGTTGATCCGCTTTGCAATAAATGCACATGATCCGAAGTTTTCATTTACTATGTTTGTGTACACACACCAGTTAGATAACTGCAGCAAAAATGTAATTCTAGATCCATTGACTGGTTATATTTGCAACTAAAAGCCACATTTCAGTCTATTTACTCCAGTGTCATAAAAACCTGTCACAAAGTTTCTAATATCCCAAGTTTGTCAGTTTGTCATGCCTGGTTTATGACTCCAGAGGGCGCTATTAAGCAGCTGACAATTGTTGCCATAAAATGAGAAGAGTTTGTATTAAAACTTTGATGGAGCAGAGGGGAGTTTTACTGAACTATATATTAAATTCAGGTTATTTATACAGTGACTCTGACCCTAATTGAGTGTCTGTTCTAAGTCACAACATGCTATCTCAAATCACTGAGTGGTATAGATTCCTCCTGTACATGGATTCCAAATTGATCCCAGTTATGGATATAATATAATGGAGCTGATTTTATTTTTTATTTTTTCCAAAAACTGTGATTGTATGATGTCTTTTCAGCTACTTTCATGTCATCGTACATTAAAAAAAATATTTTTACCCTGAATGGTCAGTCACACTGAGAAAAAATGTAAGCATATGATCTGTAATTCAGTCTGGCTTAACGGCTCTTATGGACAACCCTGAGCATCCTCTGCAGTAGACTGCTTTGCACAGAGTTTTTTCAGAGTCGCCCTGACAGACTGCTACAGGAGATCCTTCCTGCCTACAGACATCAGCATCCACAACAATTTAATTTTCTTTAAATATTTAAAAAGTAGAAATTAACAACTACATTTAAATAACATTTATCAGAAATACAGGCAGCTTTAAACCCATAAAGTTTTACTTGTTTTCCTTCATATTTGATTGGAATGAGACAAAATGTGGAAAGGTTCAAAGTATACTTTTCCATTGCTCTCTGAGAGCACGTTGCCCATTAGAGGCAGCGACTTCTGTTAGGTTGCACCCAGCGCTGACGTGAGCAGCTAAGAGCTTCCGGTTAACGCTTCGAAATAAGAGTTTTAAGTGACGTCGAGGACATGTATGTGACTCATAGATGTAGAAAATGACTGTATACATAAGACACTGCGTCGTGTCGTTTGCCACGCCGTTGTGCTCCGTCACTCCTACTGGAGTGATTTTGTTTGAAGGTTGAAAGAAAGCTCAGTTTCCGGTTTACTGCGAGCTCTCTGGGTAACTTGATGACTGTAACAGCCAGTGTCGGTACAACCAGGAGATAGGCTGCTGCAGACATCTGTAAGTGTCATTTATTATAACATGTTCATTTGTTGTTATTGTAAAGGGTATTAGGCCGCAAAAATAAGCAGTACTGTTAAGTGTTTTACTGGGACTGTGTGCTTAACTGACCTGTATCTCTCACTTAGCAGCTGCTAAACCTAGCTAATATTAGCTTATTTGACTAGCTGAGTGGAGAAAGTGTTGAGGGTTTTCTGGCTCATTATCAGGACCAGGGTCCTCATTCGTAGGGAAAGCGGTATTAGTGACCGTATAGTTCACTCAAATGACACAGAAACCCTTCGGTAACAGAGTCCCAGAGTTTAGCGTGGACGGGACGGCAAATTCATAAAGGAAGTCGCAGCAATGCGTCAGCTAAAACGTCAAATCTCAGACATGACAGGGAGCTGTTAACTTTTAGCCCTTAATATTCATCTTAAGCTAAAAAAGAGCAACCTGTAGCAATAACTGCCATTCAAACTGTTTTTCTTTTTTTTTTTCATTTAAAAGTTCTTTGAAATTTCAGGTTTACCCACCAATTAAGTATTTTCATTCATGGGGTAGAAATTTTTTTTGGGAGATTTTTAACTACTTTGAAAGAAAACAAAAGATCAAAACTGAATCAGTGTGACAGTCCCAGACTTTGGAGCAATAGTTAAATATTAACCCTCTATGACATGACTTTTTATTTATTTTTTTGAGAAAAAATATTTTTCTGCATTCTTTGGGAGCTTGGTGGTCCCTAATTACATATCAGTCATCAAATCGGACCCTGTTGCCCCCCGGAACCAGTTTTAGGTTTGTTGCCTCAGGGCAACATTGTGCTACAAGGTGTCTAAAACACCAAGGCTTTCTACAGTGATTATGAGAAATGAAATACAAATCAAACAAAAACTAAGTTCATAAAAAACAAACACAAAAAAACATTTTGTTGACAAAAATAAATCAGACATGGCTCCAACTCACCAAATATAAAATAAACAACCAACGTTCATTAATGAATGCTACATTTAAGCAAATTACTAAAACGAGCATGTGTGTGTTTGTACGTGTGTATGTTTGGCAGAGTTAGAATCACTAACGATGTTGCCATCTGTCTTTTTCCCTATTATGTGTAAAACATCAGGAAGGAATTGCTTGTTGATGTGAAAAAGAATATATATCACATTTCTGTTACTTAATTATTGACATACCAGTGAATCACCATCTATTTATGGGTTGTAGCGACCAGATTCACATCAGTGACAGGAGTTAGGGCTGCAGGTTATTTTTTTTAAGAGTTTGTAGTTCTGATTTTTTATTTTTTATTTTGCTATAATTTTAGCCAAGCAAAAGACAGCATTTCCACCAGCTCCCATGTCTGGTAGATTTGGTGTTTGCACGACTCACCCTGTGTAGGTTTTCAAGTTGTACGGAAGACTATCTGCACCAGCCATATGAAGTACCCTCCAGCCCCATATTTTTGGTTTTGGCAGGTATTGCTTCAGTCTTTGCCTGCCTTGGAATAGGGCCATTTGTTCATTGATGACCAGCTTATCACCCTTTGGGACTGAAGTTAGTTTTGAGGATAAACAAACAATGAAATAATGTTTGTACAGTGGTTCCTCATGTTTTCATCGGGAATGACCCCAACTTATGAACCATGCACCTTTTGTCTATGAAATGATCTTGCATCCATCTCCTGTTGCTGTTAGTCATTAATAAAGTAAAAAAATTGGCTTTATAATTATTTTGTAATCAACTTCATATCAACGCACTACAATAATATTGTCTGAACAAAAGGCCCCAACTGCACATGGTTGCCCTGAGGCAACAAACAAAAAAACACAGTTTTAGCATATAAATTATATAAAAAAAAATAGTATGGAAATGATCTACAATGCTTCTTTACATACTCACAGACATGAAAATATTTTTAGTTAGAGTTACCCAAAATTTAAACATGAAGAAAAGTGACAAAAATATGTCTGGTGGTACTTTACCCCCCCCCCCCCCAAAAAAAAAAAAAAAATTAAATAAAATAAATGTATTCAGAATATTTCTACAACAACTTCCATAAATCCATCCATTTTCTAACACCCTCGGAAATAAGACACTTTTGTGTGATTTATTTTGTTGTGATTTAATTGAGCCTCCTTCACAGATAGTGATCCCATATTTATTGCTTGGTGTCCAGGCTCAGCTGCTGCCATTTAGTTAAATGTTGTTCTCCTTCTGCCTGTCTGTCACTGCTTCTGATCTTAAATTACGCTGGAGTTGCAGACACTCTCTTTTTGTCCGAATTCTTCTGAGATGGACATTGGCGTGTCCAAGTCCCACGTGTTTGTCAGCTCCAGCTCCCAAGTCCTCCTCTCCAAGTGAGACAGGCCTTTGTGCATGGTGGTGCTGTGTGATTTGGAGTCATTCATTACCCCTCACTGCTCTAAGTGTTGGCTCCTCATCTCACTTTGCTCAGCCTAAAGCATTATTAAGAAAAAACACACAATGCATGGAGCGAATTGTTGGAATGTCTGTCTGAATAAAGTGAACAGCATGAACCTGTAGCAGCTTTTGGTGCTTTTCATGCAGTCAGGGTCAGGGGGGCTGTAGTTATTGGCTTGGCTACAAACAGTGTGTGTGTGTGTGTGTGTGTGTGTGTGTGTGTGCGGGGGTGCGCGTGTGTGTGTGTACCACAGAAGCTAATTGTTAAATTAGAGGATGTTGTTGTATTGCTTGTGATTGTTTATGCTCAGTTTGTATCTTTTTTTTTAACAGATTGTTATGAAATGAAAATGGACACCTTAGTAATATTAAATGTTTCCTGAAGTGAACTCTTGTTGAGAGTAAAATGAACAGCAGTGTTTAGTTTGTGACATTGTTCCATACTGGATCTGCTTGAATTCAGGCTTGCTGCTGCTTTTGTTTCTTTGCTGCATGACTGCTGCAGAGCTGTTCATCAAAGACAAACGCTAAAGACTTCTCTTAACCCCAACTATGTAACACTGAAACACATTTGATGTTTTAATAAGAAAACCTGAATTAGGGATGCACCGATAAATTGGCCATGCTTTCCTCAATTTAGGGCGGATATTTACATGTGAAGTCGATCTTATCTACTGATATTTTCTATTTCTGCAAAGGTCTAAAAATCAGCCAGTGTCCTCTTTTGCTCCGCTGACTGACAGACTTACCCCCGACCCCCGTCCACCAGGTCATGTTTGCACATGCGCGTTTAACAATAATCACTAAACCGTTGCCAACATGGAGAGTTTGTTGCTATGTTTAGTAGTCCTCATCTGACCTCAAACATTGTGATTTTTGTAGCAAAATAATGCTGTGCACTTTATATTTGGTAAGATACTCAAAACAGGTCTGCAGTCTATCCTGTTGTGCAAAAAAAAAGAAATAAAAAGACCTAAGTCACTTATTTTTTTAAGTTTACTTAATTTAGTAGTTTGCACAGAAGTGCTAAGCTTTTTATTTATATTGGAGAGGGCTGCAACTAACAATTATTTTAGTAATTGATTATTCTGATGATTCATTGATTAATCAGGATAAAATTAAAATGTATTTCTAACACATAATATTAGAAATACTTTAAAAAATACAAATAACCAAATATTTCAGTTGATTTTTCAAAAAAGAAAATAAAGATGTTATTGCCTAAAATGCAATAACAGCCTTTCCTATAGTGAATGTTTGATAATTTGTAGGAAAAGATGAGGCCGTCATAACATGTGAAAACTCAGTCTTTTCTGCTTGTCTTAACATCAGTACCAGGCTGATCTGGTGATGATATTTTGGACCATAAAAAAATGTATTATTTTATGATTATGTTTATTTTTGGACTTAACCAATTAATAATTGGATAGCAAAAAAAAATTTTTTTTACAGAACTTGAACCAAGTGAAGCTACATCAGCCATGTGTTGTTGTTGTTTTTTTTAACTTAAATGCAAGATGTATATATTTTTTAACAGATTTGACTTACTGTTTGTTCCAAGTGTCTTGTTCTTTTAGCAAATGGCAATTACTAAATTAGCTGACGATTATTTCAATAATCGAATCATTACGATGATTCTGATTAAACGTTTCAATCCTGGTGGAATTAAAACAAGTTTCTATTGCTTCATGGATACTCTTTTGTGTTTTTCAGTAAACTAAGATTGGAACATTGAAAGTAGATTTATGGATGCACGATATTGGATTTTGGTCAATATCAGATATGCCGATACACTAAAACTCATTTGACCAATAACCAATACCAATATTTTTTTCCAATACCTATGGCTTTCTCCACTACTGCATCTTCTTTGCCTGCTACCAAATGCAAATGCCAAAAAGGAGGCTAAAATGACTTTCAACTTGCATTATGTTTAATGTCAAATTTACACTCAAACAGTACACATTTGAAGTTGTGCTGTGCTGCAGGCATCATTGTCTCTAGTTATTTTGATGGAATGTCCGATGTCAGATATTAAATTTACAGCTAATATCAGCCGATGCCAAAACCATGCTGATAATATTGTGCATACCTAGGTGGATTGTGACCTTTTTATGCCAGACAGTGTCAGTTATTTAAAAAAAGTTGGTGTCAGCCAAAATTGCAATCTGCAGGTCAGACGTTTTAAAGATCGGTGATTGGCCAGAAAAATGCAGTCGGTGCACCCCTAACGTGAACATGTCATGAGAAGTGTTGGACAGCAGAGACCTGTTAATGCCCATGTGTCCTGTCTCAGGTGTAGCATCCCGCTGAGTGTGCGCTACGTCATGGATGCTGTGAAGGACGGACCCAGAGGGAAAATGGTAGCTCTGGCTGCAGGCCTGTCTGTTGGAGCTACGATAGGCTACATTGTTTATCGCCACATCAGCAGCGCCAGCAGCAGTAAGTTGGTGCTGTTATGAAAGAAACGGATATGAATGAATAGATAATCAACTACCAAGTATTTTTTATTCTCTGATGTCCTGACAGGTCAGGAGCCTGATGCTGAGGAGTCCAAAATGATTCTTCCTATAGAAGTATATAGAAACATTTCCAGATGCCATGCTACATTTCTGGATGTGGTAAGTAGTTCACACCTTTGTTCATCTTATTTTGCCTTTAAGGAGTTTACTTATTATAGTGTAAATAGAGGCCTTAGGGTGGAGAAGTTGGTCACACTATAACAAGTGCAGTGCGCTGCTTGCACACTCTGCTGTGCAGAGTGATTCTATAACCGCAGCGGCCTAAACAGCAAAAAACATTTTGTGGATACACCTAAAATCATCTCCGTGTGGACAGGGCCTCGGCCTGTTATTTTCTCAAAACTGAACAACACATGTTTTACCCTTTATCTGGTCCATGTCTCGAGGACACAGTGGTTCATCCACTCGGTAAGCTCCTGCCTCTTTCTGTTTCTGTTTTTTAGGTGAGCCAGAACTCTGGCGCTCTTGTGAGAGTTGCGTCATACTCGGAGGAAACTGGCCATCAGGCCGCTGTTTGTGTCCAGATGCAGGGCTCAAAGGAGCAGGTCCTGTTGGCCCGCTGTCTCCTGGAGAACCTGGCTACGGACTGTGAGCCAACAGTGGAGGTTTTAGAGGTTCCTCAGAACGCCTTTGGACGTGTTATAGGTACTCTCATTTATAGAGTTAACTTGTTTTCCTTAGGACCTTTTTTTCTTTACTGATGAGACTTTGGGTAACCCAATTTCCATGGTCTGCTGTTGGAAGTTAGCTAGTGGCTAAATTTGGTGAATCATCTTTGTGAGCATTTATCATATTGTTGCTGGAGTTTGTAGATGTGGCTGGTATGGAAGTGTATTTTAGGTAGGGCTGCTTTTATTGTTTCAGTTTTACTAGAATTAGAAAAAAGATGATTAGTAGGCCGCCATTTTTTTGTCTGAGTTAGTCAATACAATAACAACACAATCAATACAATACAAATTTTTGAACTGATGTGGTTTATGAAACAGGCACAGAGGAACGTCACTGACATAAAACTGCTAAGAGTTTATTGAAAGTCTCAATAATATTGCTGAGTGTAGTATAGAAAATGCAAACAATAATGGGCCGAGTATGAAACCTCAAGGAATCCTACAGGTTAAAGCTGCCTGCTTTTATTGAATATTTTGCAACTAATAGTTGTGTGTGTGCATGTGTGTGCGGGTGTGCGCGTGCGTGTCTGTGTGTATCTATGTGTGTGTTACAGGACGTGGTGGTGAGGGTTTGAAACTAATCACAGGAAGCACAGGAGCCAGAATAGTTTGTTCCAGAAAGAAAAAGCACAGCCCTGGAGAAAAGGGGAGTGTGACAATCACTGGGAGCAAACAGGAGGTCAAGCAGGCCAAGGTGAACGACTCATTTGTATTTTATAAATTCAACTCTTTATTTAGAGTTAGATTCACTGCCATTTTTTTTTACTTGCAGGAGATGATTCTAGAAAGAGTTGGAGCGGATGCAGTGGTGAGGTCAAAGATCTCGCAGTCATCTGCCCTTCGCCAGAAACGTGGACATAAAGTCGTGAATCCAGATGGAATGGAACCCAAATGCCTCGTTGGTCTGAACAACAACGGCCCTGTCTCTTACACGGAGAAGAATGGACTTGTTCAGTCCAAAGAAGCCATGACTGAATGTCTACTTCTCGAGATGAAGGGGCTGAAAGGCACAGATGAGCAGGAAGAGGAGAGCAGCGTGTCCACAGATACACTCTCTGAAGTGTCCAAGTTTGAAAGTCAGCTCACTTTAATCATGTCTCAGCAACTCTACATGTATTAGTTTCGATTCGACTCCAGTTGTTTGACACAAAGGATTTTGACCTCTTCTGTGTGCCCCAGTTCCCAGTCCAGACCTGAGCTTCCAGCCTGATGAACACTTAGAGGTTTATGTGTCTGCATCGGAAAACCCAAACCACTTCTGGATCCAGATTCTGGGTGTTCGCTCCCTCCAGCTGGACAAGCTGACAGAGGAGATGAACAACTTCTACACAAATGAAAACCCCACAGTAAGTACATGTGCGGAGTTAACCATATTACACTTTATGGGTCAAAGGTAAAGCTAGCAGTTCACTGAAGAAGCATCGGTTGTTATTAACTGATGGTGTACTGTTGACAGTAGCTTCTTTGCAGCTCTAGCCGTGTTCCCATTCATGTCTTTTGAGTGTATTTTGAAGGATCACTACACCAGCAGAAAGCAAAATGCTACTGCTATGAAAACAAGGAGCAGGACATTATAACATAATACATTTATATGTAAAATAAAGTTTGCAGCTTACTGCTTACTGATCAATAAAATCAAGAAAAAGTACTATTTAACCATGCACTTTGAAGACTCTGATGCTGGGGGTATGATGAATTGAGTTACGTTTTAACTCATTCACTTGTAGCTTCAGCATCTTGGAGTTTGGACTACAAAGTTGCTGTGACAAATACAAAAGAAATTGGTTAGCTGGAATTCCTTGACCTTGTTTTGAAGTTCCGCAGCAAATACTGTGACATAATAGTTACAAAAAAATGGAAGAAAATAGAAAAAAACCCCTGAAAAAGCAGCACCGGGAGCACTAAATAGAACCTTCCTGTAGTCCTAGACACTCAAAGTACACAACAAAGTGTATGAAAGGGTGAAATAAAATTGCATTATATTTCCCCTTTAACACAATTTAGTCAGATGTGCTGTTACTTTGTCTTCCATCCACCTGATGGAAGACAGAGAAGCATGATTAGTCTCTCCAGGGACCCTTCCAGTGTCGGTCTGACCTGACCCACCACTTTGTGACTGCTTGCTGTACACATTGTTCTCCTGTCACTATTTGCTGATTAGAATATTTACTAGTGAAAAACTTTAACCACTGAACTAATTGGCTAACTGAGCTCCTAAATTGATGCATTCTTTCATAAATGTTTCTAGAAGTCTTCATGCCTAAGGGACCAGATTTTCTGCAGCCGAGGTCTAGAAGGGACTGGAACACCAGAACTGTCTACATACATTTGTTAAATAAACGTTAACACAGCTGGTGTTGTGGGTCTGCAGGAGCAGCGGATGGATAGCATTTTGGTTGGAGACATTGTGGCTGCTCCGTATCGAGACTACAACACATGGAACAGGGCCAGGGTCCTGGGGTTTCTGGGATCTGGACTGGTGGACCTTTACTATGTTGACTTCGGGGACAACGGGGAGCTTTCCAGGGACAGCCTGCGCCCCCTCAGGTAAGAGATGCAAGAGAACAAGCATAATTTGATTCCCAACTGAATTTATAAGTTTAACCCCTTACTAATACTTTGACTTTATAGATTTTTTTCATAGTAGGTTTGTTTAAGCTTTAAATATGGGCTCTAAACTGATTTGGATCTCATTAAGCGAAATGAGTGTTTGATCACCTACCTGATCCTTGACAGACCATCAACTTTAAGCTAGGTGAGAAAGAGACTTAAGACTTACAAGATAACTGTTACGGTAATTTCCCTCAATCTGAAGCTTACATTGGATCCTAAGGATGATTCTGAAAAAGGTGAATACTCAAACCTGAATTCCATGGGAAGAACTTGGTAGTAATCTCATGGATTCTAGCACAGTTACAGAACCATGGCCTCTAGAACACTGTAGATGCGTTTCCCAAGATAACAAATCAGTGACTATAGAAAAAACAGAGCTCTATCTTGGAGAAAATATTCTGAAGAAGCTGAGATATTGAGTTGCCAAGAGACAGTTTTGATGGTTTGGAAAAAATCTGAGCACTGAGCTTAAAGGCAGGTGAGTTAATGAAGAATTGTTCTTTTTTCACTTGATGCTGAAAACATAGAACTGCAACACAAGTTTCTGTTTTGATGAGTACATGTGAACATTGTTTAAACAATATTTTGCTTCTTCCCAAAGATGTGGAGCTGCAGTTTCCATTTAACAACTTCAGGACATTCAGGAGGCTGTTGCAGCTTGTCATCGACAGTAAATGTCGATGACATTGGGATGATTTGCTTTGTCCATGAATCTGTGACCAGACTAGTGATTTGTTTTTCATTGTAGTCTCAGAAATGCAAAGCATTATAATCTGCTTGGGTTTGCTACAAGAAACTCAGGGGATGTGTCATAATTATCTGAAAGAGGCAGTATTATGTAAAGTCAACTTTTTTGAGCTTTCCATCATATAATAATGTTATTCCTTCATCAAAAGGATTGTCATGATTCTTTCGTAATCCTTTAATCTCCCTGGCAACCATACAGCTCTGAAGTACACCTGGTTGGACATAGAGCCACCTTTGAGCTCCTCATCAGAGCTGCAGTTTCCAACCTACCACCTCACAGAGCAGTCCTCTCTCGCAGCTCCCCCACTCAGCCCCTTCAGACTAGCAGCAATTATCAAACACCTGGTGGAACTGCACATCTGCTGAGCTCATTATAAGAGCTACTTCTCAGAGCAACGCTGGTAAAACCATTGTTAAAGGGTTAATAGAGGAGCCATGTTGTGACGACTTCCTGAAGGCATAGTTTCAGACAGAGGGCCAATTTCCAGGTGTTACACTATAAAGTCATTTCTTTTAAGTCATATTTGATACATAAATAATTTTGTATAACAATTGAAGATTACCTAGTTACTTGATTGTGCTATAAATTGGCACTTTGTGGAAAATACATAATATTGCCTCTTTACATCTGGAGCATCATTTGTTGCTGTGACAGAAATGGATTTTATTGAAGTGCAGTGAACTTTCATGTCTCCACTTTCCTGCAGGGTGCTTTAACTCAGCCAAGTTTTTGTCCTGTGCTCCACAGCTGCTGCCAAGAGCACATTCGCATGCAGCACCTGCTTCAAAACTTAATTACAGCTTCTTGCTTTTGCTCCACTAAAATTCCAGGAGCGACTTCCTCAGCTTACCTTTCCAAGCTATTGAGTGCAGCTTAGCAGGAGTGAGACCAAAAGGTAAAATATTCACCCCAATTAGAATTACATTCACAGACACGCAGTTGAAGCTAGATTTCTATATACATTATATGAAAAGACCCATAACCTTTTTGTCTGACATCAATTCAGACTATCTTCAGTTAGGGCAACCAACATATTTTTATTTCCTAAATTAAAGAATGAGAGAGAGACATTTTTTTTAGAGATTTTTTTAAACAAATGTCCCTTCATATTCTAAAGTTTCCACATGGTTCATCAGTATTTGGTAGATTTACCTTTTTAAATTGTAGTATTTGGGTCAAATGTTGTGCCTTTGTTGTTCATAAGCCACTTTGTTGGTAATCTGATGGAATTCTGAAGGTCACTGTTTATTTTATAGACTCATTTGTGTTGAAACTTTAACTTCCTGCCTGATGTGTTGGGCTATTGGTTCAATGTTTCCTTCATCCATCCACAAGAAGGCCTCCATTTGACTCAGAAGTTGTGAATTAAAGTATTAGAATCTTGCAAAGACATGACATTATTGTCTGGGTTTCCTCAGATTTTTGGCAGTCACCTTAGAGCAGGGGTCTCAAACTCCAGTCGACGAGGGCCGGTGTCCTGCAACTTTTATATGTTTTATATGTGCCTCTGCTACACCACACCTGAATAGAATAATGAGGTCATTAGCAAGGCTCTGGAGAACTGATCTACACCAGGAGGAGGTAATTAAGCCATTTCATTCCAGCGTTTTTTGTATCTGTGGTACATCTAAAAACTGCAGGACAGTGGTCCTTGAGGACTGGAGTTTGAGACCCCTGCCTTAGAACATATCAAACTTATGACTTTTAAAAAAATTATAAAAATTCTTTGTCAAATATCAGAAGTGTAGCTAGTGTAGATAATCGTAACTAAGCTAAAACTGGTCGTTTTTACGTCAGACAGAACAAAAGATTATGTCTCTTCTCACACAATGTATAAGGTTTAAATATTAAAAAACAATAAGAAGCTTCTTGTTATTCTCTTTTACATTGACTACAGATGTGCCTATAGCCTATTTTAGCCTGTATTTTCCAGATGCTGTGTCTACAAACATATTTCTGTTTTCCCATTCAGGAGAGGATTGGACTGAAGCAGCTCTGGACATATTTGAACAGTTGACATACTGTGCTAACTGGAGACCCCTGCAGGCCAAACTCTGCAGTTACTCCCACTCCGAAATCTCGTCCTGGCCCAGTGTTAAGCTCTATGACAACAGCAAAGGAAAGGTTAGTTTGTTTTTTTATGCTTTTTATTTATACAGACCAGTTCATCCATTTGTGAATTTGTTCACGTATTTCAGACCTACGCATTGCTGTTTAGCTCTGTTGCACCAATGTTGCTAAATAATTTTTTTTTTCTGTGTTGTTAGTTTATTTTCATGCATTATGAAGATAAGCAAAAATGCTCTAATTTCACATATAATTGAATTTCATTGTATGCAATTTGCTAAAGTTTACATTTTAAAGTGTTTGTTTGTTGTTTTTTAGGTTTTTAGAAATCGATGACATTTGTTCATTTTATCCGCTGTAGACCATTAGGTTATTTGTTGCTAAGTACAATTAAATAACTTTTTATCCAAAGATAAATTATCTTCAACATTTGTTGACAAAGAACTGAAGATGTAACAAGGTGTCTTAATGTTTTCATGGCTGTAGGAGCTAACCGAATTAGTTAGATGCAAATTATTAGGTAAGTAACGTATTAAGTTACTCATCTTGCTTAGGTTGCTATAAGTTAGGTTATTATAATTCACAAAAACAAGACAAGTTTATTTTTACATCACATTATATCAAGAGGGCTATCAGTATGTTTTACGTGATTTATTCCTACCAGAGACAACTGTCACTATGATATTTAAAATTGTAGGATGGAAGTTATCTATCAACTCATTTACTGAGTTACAGGATGAACTCAGTAAATGAGTACATCCTCATTTACTGAGTTCAATTAATGGGTTTTTTACTTGAACTAAAAAACCTATCCTCACTTAAACAGCTCTTTGGTTTAAGAAAAATTATGTTTTCAAAGATAACGAAAAAATGGTCAGATAGGTTGACATCAGTTAGAAACCTTTACTGATGATCAAATACACAGTATGCCCCAACTGTGTATTTTGGGGCATACTCAACATGTTTGGTTTGACATGTTGAGTCAAACCAAACATTTTAAGTGAGCCACTTAAAACATGTGCCTTCACCTCAACAGCTAGATATTCAAAAGAACATATTTTTAGTGAATCATGAGACCCGGTAGCAGGAATGGAGAGGAGTAGATCAAATGTCTGAATTTGATTTCTAAGTTTTCAAAGAATAGGGTCCTAATTTTAACATACTAAATACTCAATATACTAATGATTAGTCAGAGGAGCACATTTCCTTAGTTAGAAGATTGCTTTTACTTTTCTCAAAGTAGGTGAGTAAATATAACATAATACAAGTAGATGATAGTTGGTGCAAAATATTCCACAGTTGACAGCACCATTTCACAAGGGAAAACAATAGTACTTTAAGATTAAAATCGAAAGGTATTAAATATGAAAGGGTGAAATAACCAAGATGTGGACTTCTTTTTTGTTTGAAACATGTATTTAAACAAAATATTAAATCTGTTTCATTTAGGCTGTGGACATCGGTGAGGAACTCATACAGCTGGGCCATGCTGTCCGCTTCCAGGAAACATTTAATGAGAAGGCAGAAGGGGACAATTTAGGCTGTTTGCAAAGGATGTTGGTGAGTCTTTAAAACAAAGTGTGAATTAAATTTAAATGTCTCCAGAGGTTTTACAAGAACTGGCATGTTTTTTTGTTGTTGTTGTTTTTTTCACTCCTACATCAGTTTTGGGCTTCATGGCCCAACATGAACTTACACTACATTTGTTTTAAACCTGACTATTTGAAAACAGCTTCAAGTGGATTTGTTGTCTCCTTGCAGGATGATGTGTTAGGAGCAACTTCAGAGCTCAGTCTGTCATGTATCAGTTTGTCAGGTGAGTGGAAAAACTGGAGGTAGATGTAAAGAGGGGTGCATGTATATACACACACACGTACACACACACACCAAAATACACTAACCAGAGTCTGTAAACAGATCATATAGTATTCAGAATAAATCCTATGTTTACCACTGAAACCCAAAATCTTGCTGTGTTCGGTATTACTTTCTATGTTTGAGATGAAAACTTGCATTGTGGTTATTTTTTTTTATTTCTTGGAGAATATTATTCAAGCAGGTTCTAAGTTACCACATGAGGACAAAACCCTAGAAACTTAAATCTGGGAAAATATGAAAAAAAAAAAAAATTCTAAATACCCTCAAAGGTGTGTAATTGATGAGTGCTGTTTGTCTTGTTAGGTGGGAAATCCTTCAGATGCAGTTTTTAGCTGTTTGATGGTACTCATTAGGTGGAAAACCTGCATTTCAGCTTCAGTCATGTCACAGGCAGACAGGCTCTTTGTAATGGGATTTGACTTCTGACATGTTTGTCTTTTGTCCCTCAGAAGCTGCTTCCGTCTCAGGAAGTGTGGATGACGGTGTAGAAGATGAGCTGCTCTGAGACCAAACAGATGCATAAAGGCAATATTTGTTTTGCTACTTAAACATTGTATCTGTTGAAAATGATGACATTATACCTCCTGTGTTAACTAAGTGCTCTTTTGCATTGGTCCATTTTGTATGAACAGGAGGAGCAAGAATGTTTGTCCCGTGGATAACCGCTCAAATCCCCAATGTGGAGCCTTCCCTACGTGTCAAGTGCAACAGCGTTTGTCCAACCATTTTCAGTTCCTTGTTTTGCTTTAGGGTTCTTGTACCCTGTGCTGCTGTGCCTGAAAAAGTTTGGAAAATTTATGTTTAAGATTCCTCAAATGCACTTAGTGGTTACTTAAAGGAAATTGGCTGAGGCATTTTCCTTTTTGTTTATTATATATGTTAGATATAATAAAGTTCATCTAATATTTTTGAAAAGATGTCAGACAGTGTTGCTGAATGAGCAGAGTCAGTTCAGTTAAAAAAAAAAAAAAAAGGTTACATGAAGTGGTCCATCAGCCATGAAACATTGTTCTTCAGAGAAATATTATATTGACCTATATTACAATAAATAACTTATTTTATTTGACAGAGATCGTATCTTTATTTTCATTGCACATTTCTAAAGTAAACTGAATAATAACCACAATGCAATAAAATAATGTTCTTTCTTCATTGTTTCATCGGCTTATGATTAAATTGTGGTGGCCATTCATTCGTCTCCTTTAAAGACTTCTCTGTTTTGTTTGTGAATCTGTCGATGACCTCCATTCGGAATTGACCAATCAAAGAAAAGTAGGTTACGCTCACTCATGCGCAGTTGGGCCAGAGTAATTTGTTGATATCCTATTCACTAGTATTCATTTAGACCTTCGTATTCTATAGTCAGCTTTATCCAAAGCGCGGGAGTTTAATTTACTGCAAGAAGCAGAGTTAAGATAAATGTTTTCTATATGAGGGGCTGATGGAAGACGCACGGGATTTGGTGAGTGACTGAGACATGTTTGGGCCTGAGTTAGCGCTCCTCCTTTGTTGTTATCGGTTACGCTAGCAAGCTAAAGCTTCTGACAGTGTTATTTATTTGAAAGCGCTCATAAAAGCTTTGTGGTACAACAAAAATGTTTGAGGTTGATCTTAACTTTACACACAAATTTATGCGTTTTATTTTAACGCAATAAAAACTGTGCTACTTTAGCGAAAAAAAATTAAGAAAAAACGATTTCCGCTAGCTAGTTGTGCTAATGCTTCTCGACAGAACTAGCATAACAGGCTAGTTTCAAAGTTCCTTTTAATTTTTTTCTTTTCTTTTTTTTCTTAAATGTTGCAGTCTTCTGTTTTGTTCATATATATTTTTATTTAGACTCTAATTGATGGCAGGAACATTTCCCCAGAATCTGTATGTTTCAGTGGACTCAAATTCCACCTGTAATAAACTGAAGAGGAAGTAGGAATGTTTTGATGGCACTAAATGCTTGAAATTTGTTCCGGTGTTTGGAATCGACTGGCAAAGAATGTGGGCTTTTAAAATATATAGAACAAGGAATCAGGATTTTTGTGATTGGTAGGAATGACCAAACAGATGCTGAATAGACCACTGTAGTCTTATTTTTAGTCTTGAAAGCTTGATTAAATTATCTGGTCAATATTAAAGTATATCAAATTGTCTACTCAAAATGTGAAGATATATTGATCATTTTGATGATGATGTTGTTTTTCTAAACTATTCTTTTGAATTTTAAACTCTTATTCACCATGAGCAGCAGAATAATAACTTGAAACTTTCACATCAAGATCCTGCAACCTTTACAGTCCAAAAAGCAATGTTTGACCTGTCTAGTTATTTAAAAAGTTTTGTTTGGAGCTGCAAACGTTACATCATCATTTGATAAAAGACAATGTATGATTTTTAACCATCTATTGTAGTAAATATGCTATTTATAAAATATCACTATTTTATTGTTAGTTGTAGGTTCTAAAATTAAGAAAACAAAAAAAGAAAAACGTTTTGCCAAAGGGGATACATGTTCTTCCATGGCATGTTACTTGAGCAGAATGTTAAAAAAAAGAGACCATTTTAAATCCATCGCTAAGGTAAATATCTAAAATAACATTCCTGGTCCTGTGTCATTCTATATAAAACCTGAAACTGCTAAAACACACATTTGTCATAATATCTATATTTAAAATCATTTAAATATTCCTTTATATTTTTTTTAATCCAAACATAAACACATTGCTCAATGTTTTGCCCAATTACCCATCTACACAGTAATGGTGAACTACACAGTAATGGCGCCCTTTTTGCAAAGCTCCTTTGCCATTTCCTACTTTTGTGGTGTTTGTCCACAGAACTGTTCGGACTGCGGATGAATCCGTTTGTCCTGCTGACAATTGAGTCATTTTCTGTACTTTAAGTGTGCTGTATAAAAATTCGCTTACATGTCTGATGAATATTCAGGAACATTTCAGCAAATTATTCCAGTGACATAAATAACTTTTGAAAATAACCTCTAAGGAGGTTTTAAACACCCTTTTCACTAAGACCACATTTCTGTATTAGTAGTGTTTTGTTTTAAATTGGTCTGATGTACTATTCTAATCTTCAACGTTTTAACTGTAAGCAGAAATAATGGCTTGAAAACAAGCCATTATGTGGAATTAATCTATATAATGTGTCACCTGGTGTTAGTTACTAAAAATAAATTAATTTCCATTACTAATTTAGATGCACCTATATATAGGAATCAGACTCCGCTTTTTCCCCCAAAAAGTAATGTGGTTTAATCCAGAGTCAATACAATATACAATTGAATTACACAAGAGATTTAATCGTTTTTGAGACTTTTTTTGTATACTAAATGTACACTAATAGGTTGGTTAATAAAATACACATAGTAAAGGACGGATTGGCAACACCTGGGTATGACTTTGTGGAAGTGTGAACTGACCCACTGCTTGTCCCAGTCCAGTTGCCATCAGTGCCACAGTCTTAGAGAAGCTTTGGTTTAACAAACTGATTAGTCTTTACCTGGTCCTTGTCCGAATAGGACAAACCTAACCACACTGGTTAAATTAAACTACATTGTTTTCAAAACTGGTGAAACTAAACATTTACATAAATATCTCTTTTTAACCTTCAATGCCAATTTCCTGTTTTGGTGAAGTGCACTAATAGTTATTTCCATGTTACTCTATATTGATTTTCTCTTAATGAGAACAGAACCATATGAATATTCATCAGCTGCACCTGCTTCACTTGAATAACTTGAACTGTGGTTATCAGGAACAACCATGTTGACAGTTTGTTTCTGGCTGTTACTGTCCAAAAGATATAGATATGGGTGTTTCACAAATTTATTCCATTGCTGCAATTGACATGCTTTAATAGCAGGCTCACATGTGCATCAAAATGTGTTTGGTATGACTTAGTTATCACAGAATTTAGCAAATAGTTTTATTTTTGTTGTATTTTCAATTGATGTCAATATTGTCATTGATGCCTCTTGGAACCTCAGTTTTAACTTAGGGAATTATTTTCATTATGTGATCCAAAACCTGCAGAACTAAAGGAAATCTCTGAATTTTCACTGCAATAAATATACTTCCTACTCCAGCAGGTATTTTTTATGCAAATATGTGTTCTCACATTCTCAGTTGACTTTAGAATCCATGACCTGTCTGTATTTTGCTTGAAGGTAATCATTCACCAACGGTGCATTACAAATGATGCAGCTAAAACTGGTGGGCCTGTTTTATGGGTAATGATGTATGTGTGATATTTGTGTAGACATTTTCTTTTTTCCTCTCATCTTTGACGTTTTCCTGCCAAGGCTGAGCGCACGGCACGTTCAGAGCGGAAGCGCCGGGACTCATTCGGGATGTTTGATGGCTACGACAGCTGCAGCGAGGAGTCCACCAGCAGCTCCAGCTCAGAGGACAGTGAGGATGACGTTGTGCGCTCCATCCCAGCCAGCCTGCCCATCATCAAGAACAACGGACAGGTCTACACCTACCCTGATGGCAAAGCTGGGATGGGTCAGTACATAACAACTGCATCCTTTGCCTTCTGTTCAAGAATCTTGACAAAACATGATGTTGAAATGGCACTTCTAGGGGATTGCTTGGGTTGTTTACCTTTTTTCTTAAGCATTTATTGTTTTGAGTTAGAATTATTTTAGTTCTCTCTCTTTAGACACTTTATGGAAAGTGTCCATAACGGTTCCACAGTTTAGAGTAACTGAACTGGGAACAAACAGCTTTGTTTCCATGGTTTCCGTGGACATTTCTCCTGTCAGCGTTATGTTTCACCCACTCATTCACATATTTGGTCTGACATTTGCATTATAAAAGGGGATGCCTTAGTTTTTATACTCGTCTGCTTGATCTAAGCAATTGCAATGACAGTCATTAGTTTTATAACTGCCATTGCAGTTTTATATATATATATTACTTTGAGGTATGTTTTCAACTTTCCCACTTGAATTAAATGTTTGTGTAATCTATTTTGTGATCTCTCCAGCTACATGTGAGATGTGTGGAATGGTTGGTGTTCGAGACGCTTTTTACTCTAAAACCAAGCGCTTCTGCAGCGTTTCCTGTTCCAGGAGTTATTCCTCAAATTCAAAAAAAGCTAGCATTCTCGCACGACTTCAGGTAAATCATAGGAGCTTGCCAAATCCTGGTATTTCAGTTCACTGACGCTGATGCCTGGCTCGTTTCATTCCACAAGGGCAAGCCTCCGACAAAGAAGGCTAAAGTCTTGCAGAAACAGCCTCTTATGGCAAAGTTGGCAGCTTATGCCCAGTACCAAGCAAGCCAACAGAACCAAGCCAAGTCTAAATCTGGTAAGTCAGCAGAAAGCCTTGATTGTATTTGATGAGTGTAGGAGTTGTAGCTTGACCTTCACATTCCCTGCACCTTCCTAGTCGTTCCTGCAGAGAGCTTTGACTGGGGAAGGTATATCTGCAGCAGTAACACGATGGGAGCTCCCGTCAGCTGTTTTAAGCATGTAAGTTACAGCTGAATATCAACTGGAGAGCCATGAGCTAAACTCTCTTGACTGAATATTGCTGTGCTGCTTTCTGTGTAACATCAGGCACCTATGGGGACATGCTGGGGAGACATAGAGGAAGGAGTGAGGATTGAAGTGCCCAACTCTGACACCAACCTCTCCACTAAGGTCTACTGGATTGCAGAAATTATAAAGCTAGCAGGTAAGACTGTCAGAAAAGGCAAATGGTTCCAGGGAACAAGCTAGTTTCTGTGCAAAAGATTTGTCAGGATATAGGAAAAAAGAAAAAGATTCCAGTAAAGTTTTTTGTCATTTTCTAATAGTCCCTAGATAATTTCTCTGGTATGTGGAGGAGGTACACAGATGGTGCAAGAAGATGGAGCTTGCCAGTATTTTATAAAGAACATCTCTAATGTTGACTCGACATTAGAGATTCAAATCTTTCAGCGTCTTTCGGTTCAGAAATAATTTTTAACTCGGTACCCAGTTTTTCTATTCTGTTTAAGTTATATTACTGACAATAAGAAAAGAGTGTACACAAATAGAACATTTATATAAAAATAGTCTATAAGATTTATCAAATATAGAATTAATTATATGTTCTGCAATTAAATTCATTCAATTTATTTTAAAAACTGGATATGATTTAATAAATTATTTTATGTTCCTGGACTGAAGCAGATTATGAATGAATTTCAACTGTTACCAACTTCACCAATCGAACTGAGTGGGCGGGATTAGAACTGAGACCCTGGCTTCTTATTGGCTGCTTCAAACAGCAAGTCAAGACAACTTCTTCCACCTTTGCTTTGATTCTGTCATAAATAATTTATTTATTAGTTTATTTGACACTCTTCACTCTCATTATTAAACTAGTTAATTAGTTAAATTGTTAAGATGGAAAAAAGGAAATAAATAGAAGACAGTGGATTTTTAAGGCTGTTTTTTTCTGACAATTTTTTTACAGGGACACAGTAAATAATGTAGAACATGAATCTAGCGGTTAAACTTGAATTCCATTTGTTTCCATGTTAAAGCAAAGGGTTTTGTTCTGTGGCTCTGCAGGGTTCAAGGCACTGCTGAGGTATGAGGGCTTTGACAATGACACCAGCAAAGACTTCTGGTGTAACCTGTGCATCCCTGAGGTGCATCCAGTAGGCTGGTGCGCCTCCAGCAACAAACCACTCGTACCTCCAAAAAGTGAGCATTGCTCCTCACTGGTTCAGAGTTTGGTCTTGAAGCTGCTAAGTCTCCTTCTCGTTGGTGCTAACTGCTGCTGTGATATCTGTCACCTCTCACCTCCAGGCATACAGCATAAGTACTCTAACTGGAAACCCATTCTTGTGAAGCGTCTCACTGGAGCCAAAACACTGCCAACGGACTTTACTGCCAAGGTGAAACACGCAGCTTCCCACGGTGACAGCCCAGCTTTGCCGCATGCTTCCTTAAATCAACTGCTAACTTCATGCAGAAAATTTCTGGTCACCTTCCCAACTTCAGGTCCGTGAAAACATGCAATTCCCATTTAAGAAGCTGATGCGGGTGGAGGTGGTGGATAAGAACTACCTGTGCCGGACACGGGTGGCTCTGGTGGAGCAGGTGATCGGAGGACGCCTCAGGCTGGTCTATGAGGACGATGGCCTTGATGACTTCTGGTGCCACATGTACAGCCCTCTGATCCACAACATCGGCTGGTCACGCAGCATCGGACACCGCTTCAAGCGATCTGGTAGGAGGTGAAAATATCTCACACACTTTGCACTCCAGTCCATTCTGAGACTGGGCCATGTTGCTAAATGTACTGGGTCATCTGTCCAAATCCTTGATTTCCTGTGTATAAAATCCAATAGTTAGTCATGCAGACTGTTTCTATACACATTGCGTTGTTCTCAGGAGCTCAGTGAACTCCAGCGGTACCATAATAGGATGAGAGGATGAACATGAGCATTAAGTCCAGTGATTAAAGTTCCTCTCTACTAAATATTCCACAGTGGTTGGAGCAGGAGGCTGCAGTCCTCCACCCTGCCGTCCAGAGTTTGAGCCCCCATCCTTGGCACCTTTGTTCCTCTAAGCCTCCTCTCTGCCCCTTTCCCTCTGATTGGCTGATAGATGATGAGCGCTAATGCCATGACTGAATTATGAGTATATCTGATGTTTCCATCCATCACTGCCATGATTTTTACTGACTTGCCGCATGAACAGGCTTATTCACGTGTGTTTTTATTTTAATTTCGTATTCGATGGAAGGACTGCAATTGTGAGAGTTTTGACATTAACAGAAGATTTTCTCACTTTTGCAATGGAAACGGAGCTACTGACAGGACTAGTTTAATTCATTCATTCTTTTTGCTGATGTAGCACTTTTGTTTCCTCAGATGTCACAAAGAAAGCTGAAGGACAGGTCGATGCCCCCACACAACTCTTTCAGAAGGTAGGAATGTTTGACCGTCCAGTGGCGCAGGACGTGTGTCATGAAGTGTGGTGTGGCATCTCCTTAAATTAGGGATTCTGTTTAAATGAATAGTTTAAGTGATTACTTGCACTCTGCGCGGCTCCATCTGGGCTCAGATTGAGATGTGAGATACAGAACTCAAAGCAGATGAAACGCATCTCTGCAGCACCAGTACACCTGTTGAACTCTGACCAGTCCTTAAGACCGTTTCACTTCATGTCGATTTCAGAAACTAACCCTGAACAATAACACTTAACCTGCTAATTGCACTTTTAAGATGTTTTCTATGTGGTTATATGTCGGTGCTCATATGTACTGCTGCTGCTCTCTGGATCTTTTAGATACCCCTCAAACAAATAAAGTCTACCTTTAGAAAATGATCTGAAATAAGTTTTAACTTTATGAAGAATTGTAAATCTGATACACATTGACCTTCCTGGGATTTACATTGTTTATGTTAACCAACATTAAAACTGTCTGTTCTTCCTGAATAGAGAATGTAATCTACCATTTTATTGAAATGTGTCTGTCCTATTAATATTATTATCCCAGGTAAAAGACGTTGACCAGAGTGAGGAATGGTTCAAAGATGGGATGAAATTAGAAGCTATAGATCCCCTCAACCTCTCTGCTATCTGTGTAGCCACGGTAAAAAAGGTGAGCGTGTTCACTTGACGTGATGTGGGTGAACAAAGCAACTGATTTTGTTTTCATATTTTGATCACCTCCAAGAGGCAGCCTGATTGACGTGTCGCTCTGCAGGTGCTGGCAGATGGTTACCTCATGATTGGTATCGATGGCTCTGAGGCCATCGACGGATCAGACTGGTTCTGCTACCACGCCATGTCTCCCTCCATCTTCCCTGTCGGCTTTTGTGAAATCAACAACATTGAACTCACTCCTCCAAAAGGTACACTTCAGTTTCTCGGCCCACTTCAAGTTTAACCAACACTGTGTTTCAGTAGCTCCGTTCAGAAATCACTTCAAGGCGGAGTCTAAGTGGCTTTTTGCCGCTGACTTATCAGTAGAAGTAGTTACAGTTCTGAATCAGCTGATATGTAAGCTGGGCCCAGCTGGCTTCAGATGTAGGCACAGATGATGTGTGTGAGACCAGCCAGCAGCAAGATTTAAAACCCTAAACACAGACTTAGAGATCGTTTGATAGAATTTGATGACCAAAAAGAGGATCGCTGCGTCCAACCTGGATCGAGTGTGTAGAGTCAACCCGCTCTGACGGCTTTATTTCTGAAAACTCACAGCTGTGTGGAATATTAACATCTCTACGTGTTTCTAAATGAGCGGAGGGAGCTCAGAGCTGTTTAGGTTTATAAGGCTATGGTCACAGCAGGGGTTAATGCTCAATTAAAAATTTTTTCTGCTGCAATTTATTTATTTATTTTTGCATGGTCGTTCACTTTATTAAATATGACCGTAATGAGACTTTACATCCCCAACGCGATCCGCATGCGCAGAAGAAGATTGTAGACGTCACACAGCAGCGCTCTCTTTACAAGGGAAGCTGATGAAAGTGCAACTGTTAGCGATCAGTTTTTTGTTTTTTTTTACTGTGGTGAAAAACTGGATTTGGGTCGTGTTTTCCCGCTGTGTGAACGTAGCCTAACAGATGTGAGGTTCTGATTGGATCTTTTGTTTGCTTGGCTGTTCTCCAGGGTACACTAAGCTGCCATTTAAATGGTTTGACTACCTCAGAGAAACAGGCTCAGTAGCTGCACCTGTCAAACTCTTTAACAAGGTAAGATTTACTGGCCTTCTTTATCCTCTGGCGTTAGAAGTGACCTCTTGATTCAGTTCCTTTCCTTCCCTTGGTGTGAATAAACCGCTTCTACCATGCGGCTTACAGGAGGTTCCCAATCACGGTTTCCGGATAGGCATGAAGCTGGAAGCCGTAGATTTGATGGAGCCACGGCTGGTGTGTGTTGCCACGGTGACGAGAATTGTGCACCGGCTGTTAAGGATCCACTTTGATGGCTGGGAAGACGAGTATGACCAGTGGGTGGACTGTGAGTCACCAGACCTCTACCCAGTGGGCTGGTGTCAGCTGACAGGCTACCAGCTCCAACCACCTGCCTCACAAAGTAAGAACCTCATGCAGCCCGGTTCCCTCATCCTGCTCTTACTGCACGTGTAATTTACTTAACACGTTACATGAATTTTGATGAGTAAAAGTTAAATCGCATTTTCTGTTTTTACATGCAAAAGTTCAGAGCGTTTGTGTTTCTGTTACGTCCACAAATCTGACGCACAAGCGATGTCTGCGAGCAGTAGTGCTGGGTGACAAAGCCGCTTCTTTCTGCCCAGTTAGAGTTCACTTCTGCTTCTAAAAATAATCTGATTGGATTTTGGAAAAGCCTATTGTTGTGCTAGAAGAAGCTATTCAAGCCTGATTTAAAAGAAAGTTAAATTTTGTGTTTTCTTTTTTTTTTTCTCACATCCTAATTTGTGTCCTTTATTGATGCCATGAGTTTGAGTTTTGGTCTCTGCTTTCAGGTAACAGAGACACGCCCCTGTCTGTGCCCAAGCAGAAGAAGAAGACCCCTCAGTACAAAGGACAGAAGAAAAGTCAGTATGCTTTCATGCTCGGTGTCTTTCCTCTTCCTCTGTCTTTCCTCTTCCTCCGCTTGTCACTCGCTACTTTGGTGCTGGAAACTCATGTAAAATGTTTTTATTGGACCCAACGTGTCACATTGCACAGCATAGGGAAAAGAGGAAAGTAGCATTTGTTCCAGTTGATAGTTGAGATAACTCTCGGAAGCAGAAAGGATTGTGTCAGACCTTTCGGTTTGTGTTAACATCACCCAAACCACCGTCCACTAGTGTGAACACTAGTGGACGGTGGTAAACTCAGATTAGTGGTCAGGGTGTTGAAGAGTTTCTTTCAAGTCACGGGGGATGTTGCTGCATTTGGGGGGCTTCCACTGAAGACATGGCTTCCAGGGTCTGAAGGTCACCTGTGTGTGGACAGCTGTAGTGGTGGAAGCTTTCAAACGGAATAAGGTTGTTAAGGGCTGGTTATCTTGAGGAACTCCTGAAACAGCAGATGGATTAATGGCGGTGGACCTAATGTAGTTGTAAGAAGGGTGGGAGGAAAACGAAGAGGCGAGGTTGAAATACTTTTGTTTGGCCTCAAGAAATATCGACCCAGAAAGGGAAAATAGGGAGGGAAGTGGTGGATGCTGAAGGCGATATGTTTTTGCAGCATTGTGGTTGATAATGTGGCATTGAGGTCTGGGGCCGAGCCCACTCTAAAAGAGTCTGTTCCAGACATCGATGGATCCCAGCCTCTGTGAGAAGGTTTACTCCCTATTGTTGGTCAGGAGGTTCTGACCTTCAGGAGGAACTGTGTGGCTTTCACCCTCATCAACAAACTGTGGAGCAGATCTACACCGTGGTGGAATTTTGCTTGGCAGATCTGTGGGTCTGAAGAAGGTTCTGGTTCATCTGTGCAGCATCTTGTGGAGGTACTGCCGGAGCGCCGGGTTCTGTCGATGCCTAAGGGCCGTCCTGTCCTTTTACTACCAAAGCAAGAGCTGTTGCTGCTGCTGCTGCTGCTGCTGATGATATTATATACTCATATCATATCATATCATATCGTATTTGACCTGGGAGCACCAGCAGGCATGTAGTCATTACTATGGGCAGGTCTGTAGATGGATGTTGCAGCAGCTGGAGGGCAGAGATAGAGCCGGCTTCTATATCCAAAGGGTCTAGTTAAAGCCTCTGGAGCATTACAGTCTTCAGTTTTCACCAAATAGTTTTAAAAATTGACCGATTCATTGACTGGTTGCTTTGAAAGGCAGATCTTCACTGAGCAAATTACTCTGTTTTCTATAAGATGTTCAAAAGTTTTTATTTTTGAACCAGTATAATCAGCAGATGAACAGTGAACTATAAAATCATATTCTGGTTTCTGCTGTTTGGCTGCCATCACCACACTGAATGCTGCCAAGTGGTCAATTTGACCTTGTCTATTTTTCCTGACTGTTATAGTTTTCTCAATGGTTAAGTGCAATATAAGTAATTATCTAGTCATTTTTCCAGATGAGAGTTTTTATCTGGAGAATTGCACAAAAATTTTATTGTGCAATGTTTCATTGTTACAATGGCAATAAAGATTGCATTGTATTTTTCATGTTTTTCAGTCACATGCAGTGATTGTAAATAGTGACACAGGGAGGTCGAAGCTTTGTGAATATAGAAGGAAGGAGAATGAATAAAGCTGCTGGTTTAATATCACTGAGACATTTTGGATGTCAACTGAAACCCATACAGATGTGCACGGTTATGGATGAATGACATCCATAACCGTCATTATGGATGACGGTTATGGATGATTTAGAAGTTTCTACTAAATCAGGGTAGAAATAGTTTTTTATAATTATGCTGCTGATTTTTATGCAAATTTACTCACTGTATCTATGGAAAAATGCTAGAATTGAAAATCTTATAAAAAAAAAAAATTAACTGTAATGAATTAAATTCAGAGGAATGATCATTTTTGCAATATCATCCCAAAATGCTGATGTCTGAAACTCAATGTTAGAGCTGCTTATGAGCAGACTTTGCTCAGTGGCTCATGATGTTCACATACGAGCTACATTTTGAACTAACTGTCTCAGCAAAAAAAAAAATTTTTTTCTTTTTTTTTTAGGAAAAATATACTGACTAAAAGACAAATATTCCATAAACAGTTTGAGGCTTTCTCTCATGTCTGAGTGCGCCACCTGCTGGGCTGTCTTCATGAGTCTTTGTATTAGAGTTCTGTGCAGCTACCTTGATGCTTCTGCTGTTGTGATGCGCTGTGATTGATTTCCTGGGTTTCAGTCAGTGTATAACTCTGGAACGTCGTCATGGTAATGTGCAGTAACAGGTGCCCTGTGCTGTGGGCTCAGACTTTACATCTTCCAGCGTTTCCCATCTTCTGAGTCCGTTTTCAAATTAAGAAAACGGACTCAGAGAGCCGTTTTCTGTAGAATATATTTCAGGTACAGAGTTTCCCCCAGAAAACCTGTGGAGCCCGATGTAGGGGCGCTAGAGTGAGTGGCCCACTGGGTCTTTATGTTAAAAAGATGTTCGGTTAAAAATAAATCTGACATGCCTGAGCAGGCATCACAATTCATCATAATTATAATTCCATATGTGAGGCCAACGAGAAGGTGCAGTGACGATGCATTTGGTCAGAATTGCTGTCGTATAATAAACAAAATTTGTTTTAGTCCAGCCCATCCAAAGAACAACAAAACACAACGTAACATTGGGTAGACAGGTGCCTGAGGCTGCAGCCAACATGGGAAGAACTGTGCTTTCATTTGATGAGGATAAAAATATGAGGAAAGTTTGATGTTCAAACGAGACAAATGTTAAAACGGTTTGGCCAAACATAATGAGAAGACAGTTTAGAAGAGTAAAATAAGATCAAACCTAAATACACTTAAATTAATGACAAGAATGGTGGTGGTGCTGTTTCTGTGTGAACTCCTGCTTTCCTTTTTTGTTTTTCCCTCCTTTTTCTTTGGCTGAAGGATGGGGAAAAAAAACCTCTGCACACGAGAGAAGAGATTTGGGAGGTGTTTATTCCTATGCAAATGTGTGTGCGCGTGCTTGTGTGTGTGTTTGTAAGTAAGTGAACACTGTCCCAAATAGCTGCCCTCTGCACCCCCAAGCATTAGTCCTTGATAGTTGGGCGCGTTGGGTCAGGTCCACAGAAATCACGGGGAAGGGAACCAGAAGCAGATAGCCTAGAGGTTTATGTAACATCCAGGAGAATTTGAGATAGCCAGCCATCCGAGGCCGACACACAGAGAGCCGGTTCAGATGACGATTGTTTTTAGTCAGCCTGACTGTTTGTTTTTCCATCTTGAATGTTGGAAAAGTCTATTGTTGTGCTAAAAAATGCTATTCAATCCTGATTTTAAAAAAAGTCCTCACTGGAACGGCCCATCCATCCACACACACGTTTACATGGCTATCTACTGCCTAAACCTTACCCTTATCCTAACCCTAACCAAAACTCAATTCACACCTTAGTCCTAAAACCCCTGACCCAAAAACAGTGTTTCTCCTTGTGGGGCCAGGCTTTGGTCCCCACAAGGGGAAACACTGTTTTCTCCTTGCCTTGTGGGTCCCTACAACATAGTGTGTATCAGGAAAATGGTCCCCACAAGGAATTGCAAACAGACGCACACACACACACGCACTGGCCAGGCAGCCTAACTATGACCAGGAAAGCTGACAAGATGGTGCACACCCAGTTCAGTGTGTCAAATGTAACCCTAAATTGTTTTGTCTCTACTGCTACTGATGTATAAAGGAGTCTAAACAAAACAAACAACACTTAGTTTGTTGGGGAGGCAAATAAAGCCTGGTGGCCCGCCAGGCTGATAACACACTGAGGGGAACCCTGAGGTAGTTCATAATGGGCAGGATGTAAATATGGACGTGGCAAATATCTGACACTGGAAGCAAAAGGTATGAGGAAGAAGTAGGGTAGAAGTGTGCAAAGAAGGACAGAGAATGCAAAGGTAGGAGGGACATGAATGGTGGCAGTGAGAGCAGCTCACCAGGGGCTTATTCAGTGGGTGAACGTCTCAGCAGTGCTTCATTGAAGGTCGCATCCTGAGCTCTAACCTTTTACTTTCCTTCTTGGCTCATGACTGAACTGCTCAACTGAGCCCTGTGTGCAATAAGCCCCTGGTAGCTGACCCCAGTCTGGTTGGTGTTTAGAGAGGAAGATTCCGGTTGGTCGACGGCCCTTCAGTCAGTCAGGCAGGAGGAGGAGCAGCTTCTCAGGAGACGAAGAGCACAGCCCACCCACTTACTGTGTCCGGGGGCCTGCTCTGCCCCGAGCACACCTGCACCCCATCCACAAATCAGGTAATGGCACACTACTGACTACATGAGATGGGCCAGGAGCCCCAGAGGCTCAGGAGGCGGGGCCTCTGTGTGGAGACGCAGGCAGCTGCTGCTGCTGCTGCTGCCTGTCTGGTTGGACACGTCGCTGGTCCCTTTAAGAAAACTTTTTACTTCTGTTTTATGTGATGTTCTCAGTTCTTGACCTCCAGGGGGCAGGTGGAGCTCCTGCACTGCAAAAACACTAAATCTTACCAAGTATTTTTGGTCAAGTTTCTAGTGTTAATATGTTAGTACACTTGAAGTAAGTCAAAACTATTTTACAAATAACTTTTCCAAAACATACAAGAGCTTGTGTTAAGTAAATCATTTCTTAATATTGACGAAAAAGTACTAGATCCATGAATTCTGAAAAAAATGTCTTGTTATAAGTGAAATAATCCACCAATGGAACTAGAACATTTTCATCTATATTAAGGAATTATTGACATAAAACTATCTCCTGTATCTTGCTGAAAAGTTACCTGTAAATATTTTTTCTTATTTCAAGTGTACTAAGTTATTTGCACTGGAAACTTGACCAAAAATACTTGGTAAGATTTAGTGTTTTTGCAGTGAGCTGCGTGTGCAGCAGCATGTCTGACCCCTGCTCTCTCTACTGTCCCCCTGCAGAGTCTCTGCTGCGGATGAAGGAGGACCCGGCCGACGGGGACGAGTTCACCTTCACCCAGGGAACCTCGGACCAAGAGAGCAACGGCTCAGGCAGCTACTACATCAAACAGGAGCCGTGAGGGGCCCCTACAGGAAGAGACGACACGGATCTGGAAGCCCGTCGGACCGGCTCCAGGATTACTGAGAAACCCAAACGGGAACATGTCTGAGCTGCTGCCGCCCGGCAGCTGTGGGTACCGGAGCTCTGAGCTCCGACCCGACCCGACCCACAGACTCACTGAGCAGCTGTCACTGAGCCAGAGCTTCAGTTGTGTTGTTACTTCGGTTGGTTTTTGGTTTTTGGCAGACGACAGAGACCTTTCCTTTGGAGCAGTACGGACATGCTGGGTTTGGTTTGTTTATAGTACTTGAAGATTTGATTTGATTTTCTACTATTTTTGGGGTTGTTCATTTTAATTTTTTTTGTGTGTTGCTTTTGTTGCATTAACTTCTTCAGTGGCTGTGTGGGAAATGTAACTTGTTCCTTAAAATCTTTTTATTTTTTAATGATTTTGTTTTACTCAGAGGTCTGTGGAATCCAGGTTCCAGATGTACATAAGACAGACTGGTAGAGGTCCAGTGCAGCTCAGCATTACTCTTCAGCTCTTTGTGTTTCCAGCTCAGCGTTGTTCCACAGAGCGCAGCGTGTAAATCTCTTCCAGCTTGTAGGCTTCTGATCAAAGTTTAGCCAGTTTCAGTCCCAGCAGCTTCCCCTCAACAAAACCTCTTCCTTTCATTCGTAAGACAACCGCTGGTTTCCCACGACAACCAGCTTGTGGTAGGACGTCAACAAAAGCTGAGGGAGACGTTTTGGTGCAAGATCCCCAAAATGTTCTGAATCCTAACTGTCCCCAAAAACCCTTCAGCCCATTCCATCCTGTTTCCAATGTGTTGTTGCTAACTCTGCATGATGTTCCCATGGGAACAGGCTGCCAGCCGCCCTCCCTCAGTCTGATGCTGACGGTCTTGGTAGCAGCGGCGGTGTGATCAGACTGGAACGGAACGCGTTCGGGGAGGGGAGCTGCGCTGCTCCTGTGGAGTCGGCTCATTTACTGTTTCTTTACTGATTAAACACTGAATGCGTTCTACTGAGGAACCTTTCTACTCAGACTGGAACGATCCCGCAGCCCTCTAAAGAAGTTGTTTCATTATGTCCATTATTAACATCTGGGTAATATTTAGTGTTTTTTTTTTTTCTGTGCTCCTGTCTGTGAGATCTGAGCCACAGAACGACACGATGCACTGCTTCCCCTGCAGTCCAGGCCACAGGCAGGAACACAGAGCTCCACTTCCACATTCATGCAGTCTACACAGATATATAAATATACATATATAATAAGATGGGACTCTTTGGGTTGTTTAAGCTAGACTTTAGCATCTGTTTATCTTCTACCTCGTGATGCTGACAGCTAACAGATCAACCACAGGATGAGACGGATGATGGCAGCCATATGCAAACACATCCTGATCCCTTAGTGATCCACACCAAACACATCCATTCCTTCTCCTGCATACCAGGTCGTCTCATGTCAATGTTATGCAATACTAGAGCTTATATTGTTTGATTATATGAAATAAGAAATAAAATTTATCCCAGCTGCAGCCTCTCAGATCATTCTAGAAATGTAAGGAATAGATTGTCTAACAGAAGCTTCTAACTGTGATTATTCAGGGGTTTCCATGGAATTGGCGGCGGATGGAGACGCAGGGCAGACGGTAGAAGGTCCAGACGTAGGCTCAGAGTCACTTCTCAGGACGTGTTCCTTTAGCTGCAGCTGCAGCTGTGGTTTTGGACAGGGGGGTGGGGGAGGTGGGGGTTCAGGATCTGCAGGTTTTTGGGGACTTGAATTGTTTTCATATTCACTATTCTTCTGTGGAGCCAAAGCAGTGAACCGATGCATCAGGCCCTGCACTGTCAGCAAATCTAAGTCAAATTCTCTTTCTGAATCTAACTGATTATATGTTAGCAGTAGGGTGCACCGATTGCAGTTTTCTGGTCGATCGTGGATATTTAAGAATCCTGACTTGTTGAATCAGATTTTGGCCCAATACCAATTTTTACTTTCTTTTTTTTTCTCTCATTCCTGGAAAGTTGCTCAGTTAGCAACAGTGTGGTGTTGCTAACTGAGCATGTGCAGATGTGACCTGTGCAGAGGATAAAGTTGACAGCGGCTGATGTTCAGATTTTGGCCGTAGAGACGATCAAGTTGTCATGTAAATATGAACGAAGGGCAGGTCTGAGCCATCGGTGCACCTGCACTTGGCAACTTTTACTCTTTTTTGTCATTAGTGTGGAAAATATTTGACTTCTCTGATCCAAAAGTTATTCAGATACGAGAGCAGGTTTGTGAATCTGAGGGAGAAGCAACAGCATCAAATCTGGTTTGACACAATCACAACCAAACGACTGTTAATCACATTTAAAATGAACTTTGGAACCAAGACTAACTTGGAGTTTGTTTACTGAACCTTTCTGTTTTTAGTGCTGCTAAAAACAACACAACCAGATGCAATGACTCATCTACACTTTCAGCAATAATTTAAAGAGGTTGTAATGATTCCAAATGAGTTTATGGTTTAATTTAAGACTTGTGATAACAGCGCGCTCTGCAGTCACGGTTGTATTTGGATTGGAAACATTCTGCCTCAGGTCTGCTGATCCTGGAGGATCTGTGGTTTCCTGATGGATGCAGCTCATGTGAAACAGCTTTTAAATGAGCAATAAAGGACAAGGGTGCGAATCGCTGCACATTAGTTCTGTTTGAGGTAGGATGAAAGCATTAATGTTTTAGTCCCAAAAGCTGCTGCTGCTAAAGTAGGAGGAGAAGAGAACGTCACTGTTAGACCTAGGAAATGATTCTTGTAGATAAGTCAACGCTCCAGTCTCAGCCTGATCCTGCTGCTGAGACTGGAGCAGCAGGATCAGGTCAGCCGTGCAGGATGACGACATGGCAGTGATGATTTGGACTCATTTGCAGAAGGTTTTGTACAGACGTGCTGAGCTGCAGGCCCCCTGCTCCCCCCTACACACCATCCCTGTCCTGGGTTGCTCTAGATGTTGTTGGTCGTCCTCCAGTCGGTGTCTGTGGTCAGGAGCATCTAGAAGTCCAACCCCACCGAGAACCGACAACTGTTTGTGGAAATGGGGAGCTCGGGTCTGCTTTTCTGCAGTTTAAAGGTTTCGTTGAAATCTTTTGAAATTAGAAGCTAAATTTTGCAACTGCAAATGAGTTTTTGACGGATTTCTAAAGAACCGGCAACGACCGACTGTTTTTAGGTGATTGACTCGTTCTCTTGGTGTTGATGGGTTTCCCTTGAATTGTCCCTGGTGGTCCTCCCTGCCCCACTCCCCCTCCCCCTCCAGATACTAACACGGGTCTTTTGTATGTAATAGCCCTCAAATAAAATCATGATATAGTGGTGCTATATATAAATATATATATATATTTATATTTGATAAGAATGACATATTGTCTTGTTACTGTCAGAAGATAATTGTGTGTTCAGATTATGGTTTATGGGGTAAAAAAAAAAATCTATTTTGGATACAAATTTAAATTTAGTTGGGTAAATTTGTGCTGTGATAAATAAAGCTTTGATAGACTTTGTAAATAAAGCCAACTGTTTGGACCAACTATAATGAAAGGTTTTCTTTGTTTTCCTTGTGTTACAAACTGTTTTCCGCATGGCTGTGAAAGTTTATCTGGTGGTTTTTGTAAAATCGGACTTTTACACTGAATAAAGAGCTTATGACGTCCGACGCTCGGAAATCCTTTTTCCCAGAAAGTTGAAGGAAATTATTTTCTTCACACAACAGAAAAACATGAGTCCTTTACCAATGATCCACTTAATTCTCATATATAATCGAGACACAAACAAATCCATCTGAATATACTTTCAAATCTACAGCATGTACATCGACTGTCCTTATGGAAGCATCTCAGTTCATGCAGAACAACCAAACAGTAAAAAAAAAACAGTTTTCTTCTGTTCTTGTTTTTATGTTAAAAACATTCATCTGGAATTTCAAATAAACTTCTGACTTTCAGTAACATGGAAAAGTTTCCAGCCACCAATAATTAGCTTTGCTTTCTATTTTATCAAGCCAGAAAGTATGAAAGCTTTTTAGAAAGCCTGTATAATAGATGTTATATAACTGATGAGTTCAGTGAAAGCCCTGACCCCAGTGTGACCATCAGAGGAAGACGACCAGCACACACCGGGCTGCTTGGCCTCAGGCTTTTATATAAGTCTCACAGTTCTGTCAGTGCTTTTAAAAACTCTGCATGAAGTGCAACATATAGTTATGGCAAGATTTCGAAATAAAATGATCAAATCCAAGCTAACAGCATTCTGTCACATTCCAACACGGTCAGGAGTGATGTGTGTGTGTGTTTTTTATTTGTGACGCTTATTTTAAAGTATTGTTTTGTCTGATCTGAAGACTGTAAGGGAGCCAAATGCTCTCAGGTTGAAGCTCCGGTCCTTTGTGTGGCTGTGACCCCACCGTGACCCCACTGGCCCCGGCCAGCTTTCCCAGATTCACAACTTGATGAAAACCTTTTGCTTTTCAATGAGGCACTGATTTTGGAATTCATCATTCTTTTTTTGTCTACAGAAACCGTAATAAACAGCAGCGATGTCAGACAGTTTCCACAAGGCTGGTTTGATTGAAGGAGACCACCAAGGACACAGATGTTTGCTGATTTGGCGCTCTAAGTCCTAATAATCAAACATTTTTAGATTATTATAGGACCAGAACCTCTGAATGCTTTTTAGCCAATTCAGATATTAAATCTCTGACAGACGGACACATGGGGACAAACAAAATGATCTCCAACATTTTATTTTCACTGGAAGTGGTTGTTTAACAGCAGTAGTGAGAACTCTAACCAGTAGCTGGGTTCATGGCATCCTGTTGCTGAACTGTGCTGGTGCATGCTGGTCTCAGCTCGGGTGACCATGATGATCTCAAGTGATTGGCTGAGGAGGTCTCCAGGGAAACCGTTCATAACATGTTTGTAAAGAAGTCAACTAAAAATCCAAGGCATGAAATAAAAGCTTTAAAAAATGTTTTAAAGTTATTGAGAAATAGTTCAGGATTTACACTAAATATTCTCCATTTCCTTAGGTTACTATTTTTCTCCACAGCTTATTTTAGGCCATTTCTCTGAAATTCTTGCACACATTGGGGCTCCATAGTTTCAGGTAGTCATGTTTTCTTTTTTTTTTTGCCCTACATTTACATTTAAAGAAGGGGAAAAAAAGGATGCCATGTTTTGTGAAGACTGATGACCTAGGATACACAGTGATGAGGTGAATGTCAGCTGCAGCGCTCTACGGGACGTGGAGCATTCCTGGAGAACATGCACATGGATCCTGGTGGTGGAGAACGGAGAATATACAGTAAACATGTCCGACAGCGTTCCTCACGCCTCTACTGGTATGCGGAGGTGCCGCAGGTCCGGCCCCGGCCCCTGCCCCGGCTCTGGCCCCGGCTCGGCCAGCTGCAGTAGCAGGTCAACCAGTGCCACCGTCCACCATGACACCTGCTCCTCCCTGCAGGGGGGGGCAGAAAGGCTGCTGATGGTTTCTGTAGGGAACCAGCCGGCGCCCAAAGCTGCCAGAACATCGTCGTCCTCTGATGAGGGCGGTGGGGTGGGGGAGGGGGAGCTGGCTTTAGAAAGGAGAGTTCATCCCAAGTTTTGTTTCAAACTGCAGCTTCTGTCTCTTCTGGTACCGAACCCGTTCCCTGAAGAGAGCAGAGAGAGAAATGAGCTGACATGATGGAGGTGAGCAGAACCCTGCAATGGTTATTTATTTTTTAGAAAACCATGCATGGTTAGAAAACAAAAAAAATATTTAAGACAACTCTTTTACAGGATTTTATAAACAAATGCTACTTCTTCTTTTTTTTTTTTTTTTAAACAAAAGCGGGATACTAATCTTATTTTCAGATTTCCTTTTACTGTGTTTTATATCTGATTTCATGTCACTAACAGTGTCACAATAATATCACTTCCATTGCTGCTGCTGTTTAAATCAAAATGTTTGACTTGAATCGTAAAGGGAAACTAAACGTTGCAGAACTCCTCTACTCTGGCTTTGCATTTCAGCCATTTGATTTGATTGTTTTTTATGTTTTTATGTATCCACATCTCCGCCACCTCTTCTGCATGCGCTGCGTTTACTGGGACGTGCCTACGTTCTGATCCTGGTGTCGACGTACCGTATCTCATGCAGCTTCACCACTTCGTTGACCAGCACTACCAGCAGCGGGGACAGGGAGGCCAGAAGCCACACCTCCAGGGGAATGTTGGCCAGGGTGAAGGTCAGAGGGCTGCTCTGGTCCCGCCACAGCTGGTAGTCCACCGTGGCCTGGACGCCCTGGCCCAGCAGCCTGCTGACACATGAGCAAGTTAGGAACTGACCTCAAGAGAAGCTGTGTATGTGCTTGACATGAGGAGGAGGACTTACACCACGGGCACAGTGAGGCACCACCAGGTGTTGTTGAAGGGAGTCTTCCTCCACAGAGGCTTGGAGCGGTGGACGTAGCTGAGGGAGATCACCACTGAAAACAACAGCAACACTCTAAATGCACTCATCGTATCGCTAAGTATCTTTATTGTGATAAATTTCTAATGATAAAAATTTGGATTTATTGTCACAATAAATCTAAATTAGTTTGAAACCCCACAAAACTGTCAGCACTTCTGGAATTGTTAGTATTTTCTCCACTGTTTGTTTAATAAATATCAATACATTTGAGAATATGATTAAATGCAGTTACTGTGGGGAGCTTTGTGATACAAATTATTTTGTTATGTGACCTAAAGAAGCTGATCGCTAATGATCAGTATTTATGTTTTTGTCTGATGCAGTGGCAGGTAGAAAAGAGGTGATAAACTGCTTTTATCGTCACTTTTATTGTTATCACAATAATATCACTAAATATTGTGGAAAAACTTTGCGTCCATTTCACCCCACCTGTATGTAGCACTAGAAAACCAGCCATGAGCTTTTGGGTCAACAGCAGGCCATTGGACAGATCACCAAACCACTCCAGAGGCTGTTGTGATGAGCTGCAAACACACACACACACACACACACACACACACATAGGTCAGTCATGTTTGATATTTCCTATTTATTACCGATTCATCTCCTGTTACATACCTGGCTGTGAATATGGAGCTGCATGTTATGGAGTTGTTACTCAGGGTGAGGTTGGTGCCAACAGGGCACACAGTCTGCAGGGTGAAGCCGAACACCAACAGGTACACACACACTGACAGGCCGAACTTTAAGAAGAAACAGCCCAGGAAGTAGTTCTGAGTCTGGAAGGACAGGAGGAGAAGAAAACAGTCAGGCTCACTGGGAACATTTTGTGCAGGAAAGAAACTTTTACAAGAGCTTTGATGAGATGTTTCTGTCAAACCAAAACATGTGTGTTGTTGTTTTTTTATCCAGCCAGATTAAAACCAGCTCCAGCACTGCCTCTGCTCTCAACTCATTTCTATTCAGAGATACTTTATTATTCTTAACGGGAAATGAGGAATTGTTGTAACTCCTATTATCCAGCTTTCTTCAACAAGTTGCTAATGCTGGCGGCTGTGGACAGAAAGGATCTCCTGTAGCAGTCTGTATTACAGCCATTCTAAAGAAGCTTCTGACTGAAGACACAATCTAGCTGTATGACAGTCTGACGAAGAGGATGCTCAGGGTTGATCCTCCTCCTGATTAAAGCCTGTGATCTTCATCACTGACCACACACACACACATCTCTGATACTGTTTCTCTGCAGTTTTCTCTCCAGCTTCTCCTTACTGTTTATATTTTTTACTTTAAGTGTACCTCCTAATAAACCCTCCATCAGTGTTCTACTGGGAAACCATCTCTGTTTTGGTTCTGATGGTGATGTTCACACAGACATGTATATGACAGTCAGTCTGTTTATGTGGCTGGCACAGAGCGTCCCAGTCAGTAACCTCAAACAGCTCTGAACTTTCTACAGGTTCATCTTCTTACAGTTACATTTAGCTTCAGTGATTCTGGTGTAGATTCTAGTGCAAAAATAAGACAAAACTAACTTATAAGTAACTTTTCAACAAACTACAAAGGGCTTGTTTTAAGTCAATAATTCCCTAATATAGATGAAAAACTACTTGTTCATACTGGTAGATTGTTTCACCCCTAATATGAAGAAAATGTCTTGATATAAGTGAAATAATCAGCCAATGGATTTGCAGAGTGAGTTCAGGTATTAGTTGAGCTTTTAAAATGTTGATCAGCTATCAGGTTATAAAAATACTTGTTGTTATGGTTACACATCATAACAACTATCCAACAGTAAAACAAACAAAAACAAAAGAATCGGCAAACATTCCAGCTGTAGCAACATTTCCAAAATCACAGAAAACTGTTAAAAAAAGAAGCAAAGTTTCAATCATAAAAGGAGAAACAATTAAATTTTTTTTAAAAACAATCAGAATGAAATTAACAAAGCTTACCCCCTTTCTGAAAGAAGCACACGTTTCCCCATTTAATTCAGTAAACAGTGAAATGTGACCATTACTGACCTCCAGTTTTGTTTGACATTACAAAGCTCTTCTCAGCTCATCCTACCTTCTTTGGGATTGAATCCAAGTTCTTCCCTGTGGCAACTGTCATAACCGAATTGTCTGGTGGCTTTCCCAACAGTGACACACTGCCAAAACAAATCCAGCCTTAAAACATTTGACACATCAATAAGTGCGACTGACTCCTCATCAACACATGGAGTGTGTATGTACCTGAGTAGAGGGCAGCTGAAGCAGGACATCCAGAGGATGTCAGTGGTGTTCATGGGAGGAGGAAGCTGAGCAAGGCAGGCCAAGAACTGCACAAAAACACAACGCACACTTCAGATGGTGCATGGCACAGACGGGCCTGACATTCCTGCGGTTTACTGTCCCACCTGAAGAATGACCAGACTGAGCTGGCACTGCAGCAGGAAGAGAAAGCACTTGCGGATACCAGACGTTGTGTGTCGCGCCTAGAAAGTAGTTCAGCAAAGGTAAAATCAATATCATTTGAAGATGTGCATGTGACACAGTGACTGCTTGATGAGACAAACCTGCTCTATGAGTTTAATCAAGCTAACGCTGTTTCCCTGGTGGAAGGAGACGGAGCAGCCCAGGCTGTTCAGCTGTCCCGACAGTCTGAGAGGAGACAGTCCTTCAGCCTCTCCGCTGAAGCCTCCTCCTGTGGCGTAGCCAAACGTCTCCCATGAGCACTGAGATGGATACAGAGGGTCCAGCCCAATGCTGTGGAGTCCAGAGAGTGGACAAAATGGCGTCAGCAGATGCGATGGGGACGATTCTGATATGCTTGGCTTCAGAAACGCTGTGAGAAATGTGGATATTGAAAGTGACCTCAGTACCTGAGATTGCTTTGCAGAAAGAGGCGGCTGTTGCGGAAGTTGGCAGAGCTTCCCAGACAGCAGGTCACCTCCCTGTTCTCCTGCATGATCTTCATCATCTCACACATGGCTGCAGAGAGGAAGACCAGCCACAACATTTCAGTTTAGTTTGTCCCATGGATAACAGAGTGGGCCTTGATGACTCAGAAGATTTACAGCTCTGGGAAAAGTGAAGATCCACTGAACTGAACCCCATTAAAAACCTCCTGGTTATTCCACCAGATATGGATTTCTAAGCTCTCTGACATAAAATATTAGTATTGTTGTTTCTACATGAACATGAACTTGTTTACTTTGCATTATTTGAGGTTTGAAAGCACTGCATCTTTTTAGTTATTATGACCATTTCTCATTTTCTGCTAATAAATACACATTTTTTGCTTGGAATCTGAGAGACGTGTTCATTTTACTCAAACATATGCCTATGACAAGTAAAATCAGAGAAACTGAAACTTGATTTTCTCCAGAGCTGTATATATACTGAAGAAGACTGGAGCTACTGAAAAAAATAAAAACAAATCAATATTTTTTTCAGAATTCTGACATTTGATCTTAGAAGATTAAAAGTCAGAATTCTGAGGAAAAAGTTGCAGTTCTTGTCTTTTCCGTGGCCCTCCTTCATAAAGCTATTGTCCCTCTGTGCTGAACTCTGCCTCTATGTAAAACATGTGGGGTTGACATGTTAATCATTTTGTCAAACAGGTCGACTAATTTGTCTAACGGATGTTTGAGAAGTTCTTACGTTTCTGTCAGAACAGAACGCTTCAAACCGTGAAGCGAACTGAACACAGCGAAAACCAAACGGCTTGTCCGTTCGCTACATTCTTGACTTGCAGTAGGTTATGGTTTTGGGGAGAGTGTAAGGCTCTTCATGTGATTCTATTGGAGGAATTGAAAAATAAAGTTCAAGTATTCAAATAGTAAATGTTATTGATTTTTAACCAGCTGCTCTGGAAACCCACCACCAGTAAGAATTACATGCTTAACAATCTATATCAAATGTAAATAGTTCTATGTTTATAATAACGTTAAGTTTGGAAAAAATATAAAGTTATTTCTTATAATCTTTTTATCTTAAGTTGTGTAAGACAGGGTACAAAAAAAAAGCAAAATTCTTATGTCACAGAGGAATAACTGAATTTTATTCTAGATTTATTTATTACTTTTGTGAAACCAGGACTTGGACAAACCAAATTCAAGCATCAAAGAGATTCATTCAAATGATTAAAAATGCTATTATAAAATAATATGCAGTATTTGATGGAATGCATATCACTGTTCTCATGTTAGTTTTGTCTTTGTGTTTGAGCTAAAAATGCAAATGAATGAAACTGTAAAGGTAAAAACTCTCCTCGGTCTCCAGAAGGATAATTAAAAAGCGTGTGGACAGTCAGACATCCGGAGGTAAAGACTCACTGTCGGGGGTGCAGTCGGTGAAGAGCGGCACTAAAAGAGGCACATTGTCGATGTTCTTCAGGTGAGGACGGACCTGGTGGATCCCCCGAGGCAGCTTGGCCTAAAACAGAGCGCAGCATGTCAGCCAGAAAACAGCCTGAGTCTGGACAGCACTGGACAAATCCAGTTACAAACGATCTGAACCGTTTCATTAGCACAGAACGCCTGGCAACAAAGGCAGAAGGTCTGCTGAGATGAGCCCTGCTGCATAATGTGACTGAGGTGATGATTACTCTGTTACAATCCTCCAGGAAGCTTGGCACGTCGCTGTCTGTCGGCTGGAAGCTGGCCAGGTCAGACTGGGCCTCCTCCTCCTGCAGCAGCGGACCCTCTGCCTCGTCCCGGGAGTCTTCAGGACAAAACGCAGGAAAATGGGCAAAGTTCAGATGATGACAGATTTGTTATACAGTTGTCATTGCCTTTATGGAACCATTCCAGTTTCTGAACGGTAACAACAGAGATCAGCCGTCAGTATGGCTGCAGGGCAGAGCACCAGCCTGGGTTTGATGGCCTGCAGGATCAAACCCACCCAAGCTTGGCTAGCTTGCCAAAAAGAAGCTTCTTTTTGGCAAGCTAGCATCTCTCTCATTGACTACAAAAAATATAAATAAAAACATCACAGAGCGTGGACAGGGACAGCCCACATACCCTGGTGGAGGTCTTCATGCAGGGAGCCGTGTCCCGGGCTGGACGGAGCCCCCTCACAGGGGCCGTCTCCGTTTGGAGTCAGAGATATGTGACAGTTCCAGCCTGTCTCTAAACCCATCTTCTCTGCAAACACCTGCACACACACACTCAATGAATCCACAGCAACCTAGCTTCAACACACTCTATGTGCCAATATGGATATAAATAATTGTCCCAAAAAGACAAAAGTTGACATGAAGGACAAATCATAACTAACAGATCTAACAATTCTAGAGCTCAATGCTTTCACATTACGTCCAACGCTTCTTCCTAGATGTTTGCTCACCTTGCTGCGCAGCTCATCCTCCATGGAAAAATACACAAAGCGGATGCAAGCAGTGACCAGCGCATCGATGAGACGGACCGTGTCCAGCTTGGCCTGGAACTGAGACGACACCATCCCCATGAAGATCTGTCCACTCAGCGCCTGGACACAGTCCTCCCGCTCTGCTCCCTCTCCGATCCCCTCTGACAGAAACACACAAAGTCCATTAGAACCTCGGTCTACTGGTCTGAAATCCTGGCCCCGGCCCGCCTCACCCCGCCATGCCTCGCCCCACGCCCACCGTCTGAGCTCCAGCTGTTCCTGCACATGTTGTGTTTGATGGGAGTGGTGGAGGGCAGCTCAACGCCGGAGAACAGGCAGGGTCCCAAGGCCAGCTCCACACACTTCCCGTTCAGCTGGCCGGACAGCGACACCTGCATGGGTTTGTAGGAAAAGGCGGAGCAGTAACCTGACAGGCAGGCACGCTGGTAGAAGTCTAGAACCTTTTTCCTGTAACACAGAGGGGAAAAAAAAAAAAAAAAAAAAAGAGGTTAGACGCTTAGAAAGACAAAAACAAATGTGAATACCAGCCTGAAACTCCAAAAGCAGACCTGTCTGAGCCTGAAAGGGGGTAGATATCAGTTCCATCCCAGAAGTCAGTGCAGGCCTCTAGGATCAGGTCAGCCGAACCATGCGACAGCATCTGGACGCTGTCTGCAACAACACACACACACCCACGTTTTCATACCCAAAAAGCAGCTGGCTCGGGCCGTGCACACACACCATGCAGGGCTTACTGGAGGAGGAGTCTCGCACACACAGGGACATGAGGTGGGAGATGGGGGGCTGGCGCTTGGTGAAGGATGGGAGGCGGCGAGAGGAGAACTCCTTGGTCTTCTCTCTGGATGGCAGCTGGTAGAGGGTCAGGTGGTTCTCCTGTTTAAACAGCTCCCTGGCTCCAGGAGTGAAGCCTGAGAAACGAGCAACGGGACGGACATGATGGGAAATGATTTACACATGCATGAAAAAGTACTGTTCTAAAAAAATAAAAACCATCCTCGGTTCAAAGCTGTTGGCTCATCGTGACAGAGAAGCTTGTTTTTTTTGTTTGTTTTTTTAAAAGAAATAGTCTGTGTTTTTCTAACATATTTAAATGTATGGATACTAATAATCAATTTTAACATTACCAAACAATTGGTGTTATATTACCAAACAAGTAAAACTAAAAACCAGAAGTTTTTAAATATTCTGTAAAGTGCTACTTTAAAGAAATGCTGTTTCTGCTATGGATAAATCAAGACACTCCTGCACTTATTACCACTTAAAAAAGCTGGAATCACATGAAAGTAAAAGATTTCAAGTCAACATGATCAGATCATCAATACTCTGGGATGTAGAGGAAAAAAGGGTTCAGTGGATAGCCTGGGTTTAAAGCTACAGTACGTTTCAATAAGGAAAAGAAAAAAATATGTATTTTTTAACTTTAATCTTAATTAATGAGTTACAACATTTCATTTCCTTTTGGTAATAATAAAGCATTTTTGAATTTGAATTCAACATTGAGCAAAGAATGTTAGCATGTTCTGACAATCAGTGGATTTTAAAAGTATGATCAAGAATTTAAAAACATCTGCTTCTTTGAATGAATACATTTATTTTCCAACAATAAAGCCACTAGAAAACGGTGAGTGTTGTTGTTCAGACAGCTTTGAATAAGTCTGTTAACATTTACCGTAATTTCCGGACTATAAGCCGCGACTTTTGTTACACACTGTCAACCCTGCGGCTTATACAATGATGCGGCTTATTTATGAATTTTTTTTTCTAACGGCCGCCAGGGGGCGCTGGAGCAGAAAAGGTAAGAGTGAGACAGGGGGAATATATGTGTCGAGGAAGACGCAAGTTTAATGTAACTTAACACGTCTCAGTG
>CAEFZY010001450.1:0-19496 GCA_903066815.1 Brachyrhaphis roseni
TTTTGTGAGGAATGTCATGTGTCAGTAGTTTGTGTGGTGCATGTATTTTGTGCGTGTCTTGAGTAAACGTCTCAACAGAAGGCATGAGAGACACAAGCTCAGGGAATCCCTCCGTCATCTGTAGCAGACATTATCGGACCGTTCCTTGCCGGGCTGGCAAGCGGAGCTGACACCGGCGCTGGCCCGCCAGAACTGATGGAGAACAGGGCCAGTTGTTTTAGGAGGGAACAAGGGATTTCTGGCATCTTATTTCTTGTGATTACCAAAGATTGTTGCCATTGTGGTGTTTAAGCTAACTCCTGATTTAACCAAGCAGCTCATTTGGAGCATTTCTGCTCCCAGTTTGAGAGAGCACTGGTGGGAGGTCTGAGCTTAATTGACAGGAATACTTGAGCATTTTATCAACATGTCTTGGTCTGCAAAGATCATGCAATCATTTCCCTTTTTTACTTCCTTCCTTCCTGTTTCAAAGTTTTCTGTTCATCCTTTATCTGTCTGTTTACACTTTCGTTTTGTATCCTTCCTTCCTTACATGCTGTTCTTTCATCTCTTTTTTTTTCTATGCTTCCTTGTGTTTTTTTGACCTCCTACATTTTCCTCCTTTCCTTTGGTTTCTCCCTTTCATCCCTTTTTTCACCCGTCCATCTAGTCTGGTCTTTCTAGACAGTGCTCTAGAGATATTAAAAGCCTGTTGAAAAACAGTAGCTACCATTAATTCTGTAATATTTAAAGGGATAGTATTATGTAAAAGCAACTTTTTTGAGCTTTGCATCAGGTTGTGATGACTCCCTCATAAAACATACCTGGAGTGTTGCTTAAATTCTTTAGGTCATGTAGTAATGCAAATAATAATGCAAAGAAAATCAGTTTATATTCATTTAGAAGCAACAATACTAAAGATTTAACTCAGGAAGAGTTCAGAAATCAATATTCAGTGGAGTAACCATGAGGTTTTCATTGGGATTCAGTGCAGTGGGCTCTTAATTTTTTTCCAGAGATGTATGTAGCGTTTTTAACTGAAAGTAACCTAGTTGATTGTCCTATAAAGTTGAACCATGTGGTTGGAAAATACATAATACTAATTCATTAAAGTTGAGCCAAAAAAAGTTGGAAATTTTTCATTTAGAAATGTAATCTTAGTTACGGAAATAGTTAGATTTCTAGGGTTAAAAAGAAAAACACTGTCAGAATACTTAGACTGGTCAACATGTGTGTGTTGCTTCTGTACATTTCAATAGTAGTTGAAAATGATTTACTCTCCGCAAAGCAAGCCTCAGATCTTTTAATGTGTAAGAAAAATGAAAACATGTCAGTTAAAAACGAAGGGCTCAACTCAACTTTGCTTCTCAGAACGGCGTGATAAGAATTTTCTGAGTAGGTGAGCATGTACGATCTAATTGGCGCTCGTGACATAAAAGGCTTTAAAGCTATTATATGGCAGTGGCTGAAAAGGCTGCCGAGTTCTCCTGTTGCTTGACTGCTCCATTGTTACATAATCGGTACTTGTATGAGCTCACGCACACAAACTACATCACAGTTTCACTGCTGGGGCTGTAATCACAGCTGAGAACATCTTATTCTGAGAATGTCAGGTTATTTTAGAGCCTTTTTAGATAATACTCGAGTATTCAGACAGCAGGTTAAATTTCTAGCTTGTATTAAAAAAATGCATCATTTAAAGAAGTACCAACCCTGTAGACACATTAAAGGCTAATGTAAGAGTAAAAATGCTTTGTGGTATGGAAAAGACTCACTGCTGTGCATTCTTTTTCTTTTTTTCCCAAGGCATGATACAGTTAAATTCAAAGACCTCAAGCTGCTAAGATTACAGCTGAACTCATTCCTGTGAAGGCTGAATGTCTTTTTGCCCCCTGTGGCATGGTAGCGTGCATGAAAGAGTGCAGAGCGCGCTCACTGTAGGCTGCTGTTCCAAGTGCCATTGACACAGCGTAGAGCAATAGGAACGCTGTCTTACACACAACCAAACAGCGAACAGGGAGCACTCAAAGTACTCGTGGGTTTATTTTAACTTCGACTCAGCTGATTATCTCTCCTGTGCCACTCGTAAAGAGACTCCATAAAGGCCTAATGGGAAAAATTACAGCAAATCAGCCACACGGATGATCCAGGGCTCTGAAATCGGCTGCTGTTGAAGTTGATGACTTTCATATTAGTAATGGTGCATACTGTTTTCTATTTTTTCCATTGTGATGTGAAAGATGATGGGACGTACAAAAAAGTGGAGCTTTGTTTTTATTCAGTCGTCCATTACGTGCACAGAAGCAGGTTTTTATATTAGCAATGTGCTGTCATTATTTTCTGATTTTAAAAGCTACTGTCACATTACTTCCTAACTTGTCATCCACTATGACATATCTAAAAGGAACACAGTTAAAACATGAAGCAATGCAGAGCCTGTTATGAAAGTCTGAATGCACTCCTGTTTTATGTAGTGCTTGTATTTCACTGAAATGAAATTTAAAGCCTTGTAATGGTACAAATAGCACCATTACAAGAGTAGTAGTGTTTCCATTGACCATATAATTGGCAAATTGGAATTATGAAAATAAAATTGCTTAATAGAAACGCATTGATTTTTGAAAAAATCACCTTTTTTGAGGTTTTTGCCCTGATTGAGGGATTTTTTTGTTGTTTTTTTTGGCCAAATTAAAATAAGTGCATTTCTCAAAACTGTAATGGAAACATGTTTTCCGTGTCACACAAGTCATGTGATCAACAACCAGATGTTAGTACTGGCAGAAAACACAAAGACAACAGGAAGTGGCATGTTTACTGACTTAAACTTTTTCACGTTATTCAATGGAAACACGGTAATGAAACTTTTTTTCAACATTAGTAGAATATCAACGAAGTTTTGCTTACATTCGTAATGAAAATGCAGCTTATAATACTTTTGTTCTGTGAGGCTTTCCCCCATATCTATTTCTTGAAGATCTAGATGAAAGTTAAATGCCTGACACTTCCTGCCATCTGGATATCCTTGACCAGCCCACTTAAGAATAGTAAAGGCTGTTTTTATTTTGAAAAACTAGCTTTTATTTTGAAGGTAGCCCCATTCACATCCCATGTCAGAACCCTCAGTCAATGTCACAGGAATTACAAATATAATTTGTCTACTGCTGAAGAAGATAAATATATGTGTGGATGATGAAGAATTTGGCACTTTACAGAAAAGATAATGTCTGAGAGGGTCCAATTCTGAAGTAGAGTTCTTGTCTCAAAGCGATTTTAGTTTCCAAAAAAAGTAATTCCAGTTTGAGTCGATGCTGTTTTTGGAACCTTCAAGCAGTTCTCGTGTTTGAATTGGTTGTTTTCACAGTAATCGAAGCCTGTAGATGATGCACAATGACTGGTTTTCCTTTTCTTGAACAAAAATTTTGAACATTTCTGAGTACTGTGGATTTTAAAGCATAGGTGTGCAAGAATTCAGAAAAATCAAAATTTGATCCGAAATGACTAAAGCTGCAAAACTGCAAAGGAAAAAGTGACTAGCATCCATTTCAATTGGATCATCTCGTAGTGACTAGTGGTGCTTCTTTAGCATGGCTGTCCTCGTTTGTTGGAACAGGAAATATTTTCTTTTCTGTAAGCAAAAGAAAAGTTTTTGTTTTTTTTCCTACCAAATGGCCAACAGTGTGCAGAACAGAACGTACAGCCAGAAAAACTCCAGTTCCTCTTGCACTTTCTCTGATATCTTTATGATGACTGGTGTAGGGTTAGCCAGTCATGAACACTTTCAAGAATAAAAACAAATTGGTTTCAGCCGCTGCACTCTGTTTTTTCTTTTACTGTATAAAACTGCTCACTTTCCTCAAGTCAAGTCCATCTCGACAGCAATTATCTAACTGGCTGTGCTCCTATTCAAGTTGTGCCTTGTTCATTCAGTTGTTGTCGAGTGTTTTGTGAAACGCTTTCATTTTGCAACAATTGCTCGTTTTTATTGAACTGTGACTGAAAGAAGCTGAGAACACGATGAAATGGATAAAGTGGAAGCGTCTAACTGCAGTGGAAATTTGACTAGGTCAAAGAGTATGCTCGTACTTTTGGTTACTGAAATTATTACGCTAAATAAAACTGCAAATCCTGACATTCAGTTTGATGATATATAAGTAAATCTTTGGAGATTTGGTGTGTTCTACAGCCTTACACTGCAAACGGGGGTAAACAGCTGTCTCTGTGTCTTCCACACACATCCACTCGAGATTTGGCAATGCACATCTGGAGTGGTTGACCAATGCCAAAAACTTCAAAGAATCTGGCAGCCTTTGATGCTCAATTGCATTGTTTATCTTCGCCAGGAGACTTCATGGTTTTGGCATCAGCTGGCACATCAGAGGATGTGTTCACTGCCAGAAGCATATCTTTCCAAAACAAAGAGCTGCCATTATTAATTCTAGTGAAATTTTTACACAATTAAGCATTTGTGAATATAGAAATTTTATTTTATTTAAACTTATTGAAACCAAAGTAATTTTTGATCTTAGATTTTGATGTGAAGTTATTTTTTTCACACCATCAATCCTCCCTTCCTGTCAAAAAATTGCTTATTATTGTACAACTGGTCCTCATTTTGGATTCTGTGTAGCTGGACTGATTTTTGCCAATATTTTTTATACTTTGATCTTTTGTTATGATGTGTAACCACAGCAACAGGGTTGTTTACAAAGAGGAGCAGCTGATATACCGATATATATTCACCATCTACAATAACTCTCTGAATAATTTGGAGATACAGCAACAGTAAATTCCTCTTTGGGATCAGTAAAGTATTTTTGAATTGAATTGAGAAGCAATTACCTGCTGGAGATGTCGACTCTGAGGTTTTAAAAAATCCTATCTAATTTTACTGAATCACTAACTTTTGGCCGTGAAATATGTAACGCTCCAGAGTACCGGAAATTACAAGCACTATAACCAATCACAGCTTTGCCAACAATAAAATGTCTTAGACTTTCCTCTTGCGCAATATTTGGAACATGGATTAAATGGCAAGTGAATGAAGCCAAACTACAACCATAGAAAGTCTACAACTCTAAACCGGCGCAGAAAATTGGCATCATTGTTCATAATTTCTCTTTCTCTTCACTGATTGGCCACAATGAAATGCATCCTGGGAAATCCAGCTCAGTGGGACAAATCCCAATGAAGGCACTGGGAGGAAGTGGAGGAGCTCAATTTTTTCCACAGATTATCTGTCTCATGTCGTACTGTCACAACATGGTGACAGTTTTAACAAATATGTCAAATATATTTTTGCAAAAAGCTTTAAGGAGAAAATTGTAATTGACAAAAATGATTGAACTCATCGGTTTTATAGATACTCAATTTAATGTTTCATGTAGTGAATTGAGTTACTCAGATTCTAATTTATTGTAATGTATTTTTTTTAGTTAGAGGTACACATTTTATTGTAAATATGTGTTCTACAAAACAGTTCCTTGCATTTGTCGATTACCTTTTACATGCTCCACACACCAGCACCTGTGTTGGTCGGGCTGCTCTTTATTTTGCAGTTGTGAAGTGAATCTTTGAGAGCCGTATAATAATCCATTTTCCACCTCCGTTATTCCTTTGTGTGCGTTTGTGTGGTTATGTTGTGTTATGGATCGTAGTGGCAGGTTTTCTATGGACCAAACAAGAGCTCTGTCGCAGAGTGTCTCATATGAATCACCTGGTAGGTGGCAGGAGGTTATTACAGAGAGAAAAACACAGTGATATAAAAGATCTAAAAGAGATAAAGAAGATTGATGCCTCTCCAATGGGGACCCGTGGTAAAACATGCCAGCGACTCTATCACCTTTAGGTCTTTTTTTTTTCCTTCTTCTCCCCCCATCTAGTCACCTTTTCTCCTCTTCTTTTAGATTCCCGGTCATGCCGCAGCTTTTTCACGTCTCCTCTTCTTTCACCTTCTGGCATCTTTGCTAATAAATCCTATTTAAGCTCTCATTGCGACCCCTCAATCATCGCCCGGGACCAGCTTAAAATAACACTGTGGGAACCGAAAGAATGGGACAAGCCCCCATGCTGATGTTATTAATTGTCGAAGAGATGAATATCCCATTACAGTCCGACGAAGGGAACGGAGATGGAGCGGGGGTTATGCCATGATTAATGCTAAGTTCATGCAACGCATGATTAATTCTGAAGTGTGAGTGGGTGTTTAATCAAGGCCACATGCGATATGATCAATTATAGGGTGAAGAAAAAGAGCTGGATGATTAGACTACCTTTCAGATTGTGGAACATATGTCACCAGAGGTTTAGTGGGTTCACTTGTAAATGCAGGATTACACTGATGGTAAAATGGGGGATGTAGCCATGGAGGTTGGATTACACAGTTGGTTTGAAACGATGGGAAGGCAGGGTTATGCTGGGATCAACCAAGTATGAGCTGAATGTGTTTACTGGTTTCTAATGCGGCCCAGTAGGAGCAGGTCATCTTTCGGTTCTGTCACCAAATCTTTTACAGTGAACTAAGTTCGCTCTATTCATGTCTACTTATTTCATCTGCAGGAAAAAAAGCTAAATTACATAGAGTTGCTGTTAGTGGTGATTATTCAGTAGCATGCAGAGCATTTGTCAAAAGTTTTTTCATGTTACACCTACTTTTATTGCATAATTTTATTCATTTTAAGCAACACTTCTTCTGGCATTTGGCTGGTATTGTTATAATATATTTTCATATATTATGAAAAGTCTGTAATGTAGAATACCTTCTTTAAAGTGATCTTAGTGAGTTGCACATTCCTTTGGATCAGAGGATAGTTTCGATAACTACACAGTATTTTGTGGTAACTTTGCCCTTAGTGTACTATATATTTTGTATACATTTTAATATTACTTTGTATGAACTTGCATGCCCCAGTGTTCTATCACTTTGCCGCTGTTACACCTACATGCCTCCACTGGGGCTGTAAAGGATGTTTCTATTCTATTTCTACATTTGTTTGTGTTTTTATTTGTATTCTCTGTGATAGATCAACAAAAAGCTGTTCATAATTTCTGAAGCATATGTTGAGGAACATTCCTGAATAAATGCATCATGAAGAAACTCATTGAAATATAACAAAACCAGGGAATCGAACCTGGTTGACTGACAGTCAAAATGTTGTGTGAAGATAAACATTACCTTTCCTTTTGAATCACTGTGAAGCACAGTAGTGACAGTATCATGCTTCGGGAAAAGGTTTCTTTGACAATGGGTCGCATCAAAACATATTATGAATGTCCAAAAACTATTAGAACCAAAAGGCAGAGTTACGATTGGCAGTTCTACACAGTCCAGACAATTCTACTTTAAATTTTACTCTACTTTGTGTTGGTCTAAAACATAAAATTCCAAAAACATACAATGAATGTAGAATTTATTTCATATAAATACATTTGTGAGCCACTGTTGGTAGCAGAAGAGATTGCAGATGATTCTCATGCCAAATATTATTCTCCAGTTCCTTCAGTTGTGTGTTTTTCCAAGTGATCACCTCTAATAATAATACTTTTCAAAGAATGACAGCATGGACTGCTTCAAAGGACCAACATCCCCGACTCCTAAAGTCAGACTTTTTACAATGAAATGATTTACTTACTGGTGACAGCCAGACAACGGTGTTTACCAGCCGTCTCCATCTGACATTAACTGCAGTACAGGAGCAGCTGTCCAAACTTGACAAAAGATCGTTTCATCTTTGAATGGAAAAGGAGTGCTTTCTCTTTTAGAAAAGATCTTTCTTCAGCAGTCCAGCAAAAGCCTGCATATTAGGTTAATCAACAATTCAGAAGTGACTCGAGTGTTGATTCTCTCATTTGTCTATCTGCTGGCCTTTTGATGAATTAATAACCCACCTCTAATATAGTGCCGGCATGGATGGGCTCCCTTCATCCTCCTAATAACCCTGAACAGGATCTGATGAGCAGAATTTACTTTGTTATCCACGGATGCTTTCAGATGCATCTTTATTAGCATAAAAATCTGACAGGATTTTGCATCTTCTGATAAATTGTAAATTAAAAAAGGTGATGTAATTTACTTACTGATTGTAAGCAGTTTGGCTGGAGTTTGACGTGAGCTAAAAACAGAAAATGCTATTATGATTAGCTAAAAAGTGCAGAGTCAGAGTTGCACATGTTGGGATCTGCTTATTCCACCTTTCATAGTTTTAAACTCAAATATGTATTTTTGTAAAAACAAAAATTAAACATGACATCATTTCTATTCCGGCTAATTCATTTTTGCAATACTTTTTGTTGGTCTAACGCCCAAGTTTCACATTCAAAAAAGTCTTCTAAGGAGTCTGTGGATTGCTATAGATGTTTCTCTTGGTTTTACTTGCTTTCCTGAGAAAGTTAATATGGATGGATGGAAAAAAAATTCTCCAACTGATAGTGCTACTGTTAACTAAAGAGGATAGACTGTCTATTGTTTTTCTTTTTGCTTCCAATTTATTAAAATACTTTTCCACGTGACCTATGTTTCATTTGGTCAGGAAATAATTTTCTTCCAAAAAATCATAAAAAGACTGCCTTTTTTTTTTTGTTTGCCAGTGTGTTTTTTTTTTTGGGGGGGGGCTTTTTATGTGGTATTTATTTTTGTCTTTCTCCTCTTTGTGCCAGAGTGGAAAAGGTTTTTTTTTATTATTATTATTGTTACGTCTGATACGTCCAAACACAAAGAGGTAGAATGAGTTCTCGGAACAGGTCAGGCGGTTTACGTGTAGCCAGTTTTTCTTCACACCCCGTTGCATTTACGGAGCAGCTTGGGTAAAAGAGCTCTAAATGTGGGCCCTGTAAATGGATCTGTTGTGCTGTGCCAACTTTCATAAGAGAGCCACAGAGATGGAGCAACACAGCCCCCGAGCAGGACATCATAATTCAGGAGGATAATTGGAGCACTTAAACCAAACGTGGAATTCATCCATGCCAGACAGTTACAGGTCAGGGTGGCCTGTTGCTGAGGGAGAAAGGAGGGAAGCGATGTGGGGAGAGAGGGGAGGGCATGGATCTGACAACCGAAGAGACGGATTGTTGTCGGCGCAGGAGATGGAAGACGGAGGAGAAGAGAACAAAACTAAATGGTTAAGAGTCAGCACAGAGTATTGGAGTGAAGCAAAGAGGGAGTGATGGAGTAAAGGAGCAGGAGGAAGAAAATGGGAAAATAAGAAGGAGCACAGACTAACCAGGAAGCCAATACCAATTATTTTCCTGTTTCATGAGGTGTAGCGCAATCTTCAGGAGTCCTCTTCTAGGGCTTTCTATGCAAGTCAGCACCAGTCGATGTGGAGTGTAAATAAAACACTAGTGAATTCTCTACTTGTGAACAAATTAGCGCTCACTGTTTTTCTCAGTTTAGATTCCACTCTGCCAGATGTTCTCACCTAACAAAGCTGGTATTTTGTGGAGTGAGAAAGTTCGAATATGGTGCAGTGGATTCTGAACTTCATTATATATTTAACAATAGGCAGCTTCCCTTCATCTATTGGCTATTGACATTTTTCTTGGTTTATTCAATTTTGTACGCTTAAAAAAATCATTGGAAATTTTAAGTTATGTGCAGTTGCAGCTATTGTAAGAGTTTTTCTTACAATATTTTGAGGTAAATAGAGGCACACCTGTAATGTACTTTTAAGACAACACCTCAAACACACTGCCTCTGTCTGTACCAATAATTTTTTAAAAAAGAAATCAGCTAGGACATAAAAAGGAGAACAGTGGACCTTCATAATTCTAGTTCTAGTTGAACACTAAGTTATCTGTAACAGCTAAAATATTACCGGATCTCCTTTTACCTGTGCAGAAAATCCTTTTCAGACATTGTTGTTTTCTCTCATGATTGGTTGATTGGTTATCGAAACAAAACTATGCCTTCTGATTCTTCATCTGTTGCTAATTGATTGATAATGGGTCTTTGTTTACAGGAATATTCCAGCTTTACTTTGGGCACATGTTCAGCATTTTCCACTTATTGGTGCTGCAGCAAATGGCGCAACAAGCAGACATATTCAAGTTTATTCATATTTACCTAAACAAAAAAATTACTTTTACTAAACAGGAAGCCAGTCACTTCGAAAACATTATGGTTCACTTTGTGAATCGCTACAAAGACGAGCTGCTTTACTGTGACGCTTGGTATCTTACCCGGGGTTGCACTGCAATGAATAGGGAGATAACAGCAAACAGCGATTTTATGAATCGCTTTTATTCATAAAAATAAAAGCGATTTTATTTTTATGAAAATAAAATCGCTTTAAATGCACATCAGATATGTAATTTGTTCCTTTCTATTGAACCAGTATGCATGTACATAAAGGGTACCCAAAAAGTTTCAGATGCAGCTCAGCAGTGATTGGAGCTCTTGAAGTTAAGTGAGCGCCGCTTAGGAATTGTCACTTCGACATATTGTGACAATGACCTAATTTTACAGCCACACTCCTCGAAAAAATGCACTTTATTCTTCATAATAATAGAATTATTCCTCTGACTCTACCAGCAGGGTCCTGTCCTTGTAGTTACCTTCTCTATTATTTAGGCGATGAGACTGTGGAGCAACACTCTGACAATAAAAATCTGCAAAATACAAGAAAACGACTCAACGCATGGGAATTATTACATGGGTTTGAGAGATGCCTGCCTTATGGACTGTTCCGAGGCGGTCCCAGACCACAAACAGAGACCATCTGGCAAGTAAGGCGGGCTACAGCAAACAGTCAAACTTTCCAAATGAGTTTTGATCTGTGTACAAAAAGCCCCCCCCACCCCTCTTTCTTTTTCTTTTTTGTCAAGCATTTGAAGAAACACTTGAAGTCCTTTCAGTAATCTCTGCATTCTGATCCCTCTTGCTTCCCCGTTTGAAAAGCTCCCCCTCCTTCATTAATTTTCAAGTCCTGCAGTGATCTTTGCACTTACTGCCAAAGCATTATTTTCTGCCTGCTGCAGTTTGTCAAAGCAGCTTGGGTTTGAAAGGAACACAAAGTGACAACGTGAAAATGGCAACAGAAGCTGTATTTCAATCACGAGCGGTAAAAATGTTGGGTACCTTCCTAAATGTAGCCCTCCATTTTTCCTTTTTTTGCCTTCACTGAGTCTCTTCACCTGTTGTGTGGGCTGCTCTGAGACAGAACCTCATTTAGTTAAAAGGGAAACACAAGAAGGTGTCAGGAGGACAGGGATTTTTTTTGTACTTAACTGTGACAGACAGGGGTTTTAATTTTTCTTGCATGTCTGTATAAATTAATAATGATTTTTTTAAAGGGCATAATATGCTATTTTCAGGGAATCTGCTGTTCACTTGTCTCAGCTTTGTATCATTCTCAGCTTTTTATTTCCAACAGACTGAGGAGAAAAAGCATAATAAATTTGTGGAAAATTGTGCACAAGTGTAAATGTAATATTTATTAGTGAAAACAAATTAGAGTTGTTGATCAACTAGAGGAACTTTATTGCCTCTCCAGAGTCGTAAATGTAATTTTTGTTATATTAATTCAGCTATTAAATGTTCTTTTGCTTCAATTTTGGTCATGGCAGTTTGTAATGTTTGGATTTTGATCATTGAATTTTTGTATTAACAAAAAATGCAAAATATTCATACCTACAATAGAGTATTAGGCCAAGATGAATAAAAGGAAAAAACAAAATTGGGCCAAGAAAAAAAAAAAATTTACTTTGAGAGCATATTTTCACAAAAAACGTTTTGAAATACTTTGTCGAAAAGTCATAAATTCACAAGAAAAAAAAAATCTGATGATTAGAAGCATAAATTAACAATATTAAAACTAAAATGTTCTGACATAAAAGGAATAGAAGTTTAAGTGATTTAAAAATATATCAAAATACTCTTTTACTTAGTTTGGAAAATATGTAGATGTGTGTTTATTACATTTACCATCTCCATCTTAGATGAATTATATCTTTATGTTGCAAATGCCTGAGTTATATCTGAAAATTTCAGATTCTTTTTCGTCCAAACTTCCAATTTTTCAATATTGCAGAAAATCCACATTTTAATCTTGTAAATGAATGCCTTTAATCATAAGAAATTATTTTTTTCCCCTCACAAATGTACAACTTTGCAAAAGTAGCCTTGTGGAAAGAATGTCAAATTTTTATTTATTTATTTTTTGACAAATTTACTTCTGGTGGTCAAGTATTTTTCTCTTATCTAACATGGCCCTAATACTGCGTTGTTCCTTACCTCTTGAAGTTTTTCACTCTTTTGTCCCACTACAACCATAAACCCAAATGTATTTAATGAGATTTATTTTTCATTTATGCCACTTTCTTCATGTGTTTCAAATTTTACACTTTCCCCCTTTACCTTAAGTTGAACTCCTCAACAGACTAGATCTTGTAGTCTGAAGTGAGAAACGCGTCCGAATTTAAGCTTGAGGGCTTCTGGTTTAATCAGTGTGTGTACGTGACAAGTGGGATGTCATGATCTCCTCTCTTTGTCGCATTCCGCCTGAAGACGAGTCAAAAGGTCACGACTACGTGTGTGATTTCTTAACCGATGACCTTTACGGTTTCAGCGGTCTCTGTTGCATCAGACAGTAATTATCAGGCCAGCCACAGGATATTTTCTGCTTTTACAGCGGCAAACCTGTTCAATGAATTTACACTGACACTCATGAAGAGACTGGATGTGGTTCATGTTGACATAAACGAGCTTGTCGTGTTTTTATGAAATGGCCAAAGATGATGGATAGTGATTGACAGAGACTCTATTCAACCAACAACTTGCTGCAATTTCCCCAAAGGCCTATCCTTAGGCTGGAGCTCATGGGGAACCATCATGAGCAAATAAATACGTTGGGGCAAGTTGTTGTTCTCACTGCTGTTGGTAACATTATGACAAAAGAGCAGACTGCAAAAATCCGTTGTTTTTACAGTGCATAATGAAGGTGTACAAGTAGAGGAATAAAGTATGCCACAGTTGAATGAAAATATGGGAGAAAGGGAAAGGCATTGTGTTCGTTGTGAGCAAAATAAGATTGAGAAATTTTAGTTTGAGTGCGTGTATGTACATGGCAGGCAAAAAAGATTCTGTAATGTAGATATTTTAATGTTTCTCTACTCTTACAAAGGTCAGCCCCATATAACAAGAATCCCGTAGCTAGATTTTGATTCCAAAAAAAATCCTGTAAAACTCTCAGCTTAGCTGTTTTAATTGTGGATTAGTACTTTGCTGCACCTCACAAATTTGAATTTCTAATCATGTAGATATTGAAGTCTAAGACAGAATCAAGAATTACTTCAAATTTAATTACAATTTTTTTGTACCCAATATGAAATATTAATCCACAGTGCCTTGCCAATGAGTAAATCCCCCTTGGACTTTGTCGCAACAACAAAATTCAGTATTTTAATTGGCATATTATATAATATAATCTACTTTTTTTGCTGAATTTACTACAAGTGTTTGGAGGGTGTATTTTCCAGCTTTCCTTATCCAAGCTCTGACAATTTTGCTCATTCTTCTGAATGCGGAGCGTCAGTTTTGAAATCTGATGCAGGTTTTCAATTAGATTTAGCAACAGACTTTGGTCATTTCCAATTTTGTCCATATAGACCAAGACGTTCAGTTGTTGTTGATTAAGGTACAATTATCAACTATTTTATTCTCGCAGCACGGTTTTGGATTTCTCCACACCCTCAAGGTACCTCAGGGCTTTATGAAGCTTCTCTGATTATTAATATCTTTATTTTTTAAATACTTTGGAAGGTGTGTATCTTTTTATTTAACTTTATAATTACCTGCAATTAGGCAAAAGATCCATTACATTAAAACCCTAAGAAAATACTTTGAAGTTTGTGGTTGCAACATGACAAAAACGTGGATCTGAATATCAATTTTCTTTTGGATCAAACTTCAGCAGGCGTTATTCATGATAAAAAGCCTGGTTCTATAAATAAAGGAAATATCAATGGATGTTAGCAGATTTACTGAAGCACATCATCCAACGATGTCTCCTGATTAGTCTCTTTGATGGCTGATATCAGTGCAGTTAAGCACTTCACAGAAAGAGCTGTGCCACAATTTCTATTTTAACGAATTGTTTACATTTCACGTAACGTATTAAAAAGAATGATACAACAATCTTAGAAACTCCACATGCAAATGCTTTCACTCGTTAATGCCCTCAGAAGTCTCGCCTACTTTATATTCCTTTTTAGCTTTGCAGTAATAATGATTCTGACTTGCACAACAACAACAAAGTACACTTGTTTGTTCCCTTGCTTACAGATAAAGCACTCGAGTATGGAGCGCCAGCTGTTGCCTGCAGTACAGTATGCTAATTACCGCAGCTTTGCAAGTGGGGATAGGCATAAGAGCATACAGTATTGCCTCAGTTGAGTGTGAAGTTGAGATGTGTGCATGAGAAGCACATTTCCAAAAGTGTTACTTCAACGTCAGTGCTGTGGATTCAATGTCGATGTTCTCTGTTGCTCTGTAAGAGCACAGAAATTCGGGGGTTTTGTGTGTATATCCTCCTATAACAGGCATTTAACAAGTGTAAAGACCCATTTTTGAAAGTAAGAAAAAGATAAGCAAATGTTTGGCTCTCCGTTTTATTTTTGGATTGCACATCATGTTACTGTTTGGCTTCACAATCTACAGCTAAGCCACATATTTAAAAATATGCAAAGTGCTTTTAAAAACATTAGATTCTATTCAAACAGGGACATTTTCATAATCTGATATGAAACACAATCTGTTTTTCTGTAACCTTACCACTTAGATGGGCAATTTGAGCGCTGAATGCTTTTTCTTCATATTTTTTTGATAGTAAGTGGTAATTTGAGTCGCTCATGCCTTTTTATATCATCTCAGTAGATTTTTTTAAGGACTTTTTCTGTTAATTTTTAATTTTTTTTTTTACATGAAAACCATAGTAGAATAACTTTCTGAAGTACTCAAACTAGCCCATCACTTACTGTAAACCCACATTTTCCCCCTTATTCCCCCTTATTTCCCCCTTACTCAGTTTGAACTTTAGCAGGTCACCTTCACAGTGTTCGGAGGCCTAAATGCATCGAGCTGCTGTGATGAGTTTTAGTGTTTTAACCTCAGGTGTACCTAATAAAGTGGCCTGTGTATGTATTTTCACTCAGTCCGCAGCAATAACTTTTCAAAGCTCAGTTTTTTTCCAAAAGGAGTTGGGGGGTGGTGGGGGAACACCAAATCCATATCCACTAAAAAATCCCTTACATTTTATATTGGCCTCAGGACCTTTTCTGCAGCATTTATTTACCACTGGCTCACAAAGCAACCTTCTTGTTTGCACTTTTTTTTTTCTTTCCAGGAAGTATTTCACACAGCCCTTAAGGGTGGCGCGCACACCGTGAAACGCAGGGCCATATTTGTTGAGCGCAGCGGTTGAGTCGCCCCGACCGCCCTGATCTCTCAGATGAGGCTCATAAGAGTCTTAGATGGTCAACTCCTAAACTGTCTCCGGGCCCTCTTTTCCAATCCTCTGTAGATTCACAACATTGATCTGAAAGCCTTTCTCCCTGAGCCACTGTCTTCTCCTCCAACATCACATCTCCTTTAACTTCCCTGTTGTTGTTTTTTCTTTTCTTTTTGATCTAGCCTTTGTTGTTTTGACTCCTGATCCCAGAGGAAATTCAGCGATAGGAGAGGGGAAAAAAGTGTTTCCTGTCTTTCACCCCGTCTCTTTCCATCTTGGGAAAAAAAAAGTGGGTTGAGAAAACTATAACGGTATTCAAATCTAGTTATCGTTTTTGGAGATGTAGGTAAAGTACTGTCAAGCTGAAGCAGAGGACTTTAGGTGAAATATATGATGCATACAAGGTCTGTCAGGTATACCCTTTTCTTCCCCTGAGGGAGAGTCGGTGAAACTGTGCTGCAAAAAGGAGTGTTTGCTAAAAGGAAAAAATAATTGAGCTCTGATGGGACATTTGGCTTTTTTTTTTTTTTTTTTTTAAACCAGATTTTGACAAGTTACAAGTTGGCATTTTTAGAGATATTTCTCCTTTTCTCCTCCTTTCAATGGCGCCCTGCCTCCTGCTGCTAGTTCCCATTGCAGCCCGGTGTAATTTAGGGTAATGCTGTTAATGATGTTTGAGTGGTGGCTCTTCTCTCTCTTGCACGGAGACACACTCACACAAAATCACCGATGGCAGCCGATTGGGACATTTCATGATAGTTAGCAGGGGGAAGACGAGGCAGCGGCGGCTCACGGGCATGGACGACCTCGCCGTGGGGAAGCGGGAGCTTTAAACGCTAATTAGGATGACTTTGGGAGACCAAACAAGCGTGGAGGGGGGAGGCGAGCGTGGGAGGGGCTGGAGATTTGAAAAACTACTGGGAGGGTTGGACGGTAAAGGTGATGCCTTTGAGTAAAAATGACAGATGAAACAGGCGGCAAAGACATAAGGGAATGACAATGACACAAAGTCAAATAACAAACGGAAAGGCAAGAACAAAACAGCGACTGGTAGTGGGATAAAATAGAATTTTCTGAGAATATCTGGGCTGTAATATGGAAGGTATTCACTTTCAGGGTGTCTGATTTGAAATTACATTGATGAAAGTGCCTTGATTTTGACTGAGTTCCAACTGTTCTGACTGCATATGGAGGGATATTTGGTTATGAAACTGACTTAAACTTCACTCAGTAGGAACTAAGCAGGTCTTCCCTTTGTTCACACCTAATTGGATGAATCTTTGAATCTGTCCCACCAGGGTTGGTATTGTTCCAGCAGAGAGTAGCAAAGTTTCCACAGAAGATCCAGCAGAAGAATCATTTACAAGTTATGTAAATGACCTGCGGTCTGCCCTGGCAGTGGCTATTCATGCCAAGGGGGAACCCTGCTTGCCCCATTTTGGTTTCTCATGCCCCACCCTGTCCACCAGGAGGTGTCTGGGTGTCCCACACCACCTCCAGCTGAGGCCCCAGTACCACCTCAACACATTGCAGCTGCGTCTTTCCAATAGATGGGTTAAGGTTTGTTGCTGAACACCGTGTACAATTGACTCACAGCTACAGCTAGTTCTCCACAACAGAGCCTGCTGTGAATGTTAAGGCTAGTTAGCATGGCCACCAATGACAGTGGATAAACGGTTTTCTTGGAACGGTTTTAGCAAATTGAGCAGCGGGTACATGAGCATGATTGACAGCGCTAAGACCCCCTTCCTGGCTCTAATTGGTTGCTTTTGACTGTGAGTGGTGGATTTCTTCAGATGGCAATAGTAGCAGTAGGAGGAGGTGAAAGAGTGCAGTATTTACACAAATTATCTGCCTCATGTTATCCTATGACAACATGTAAAAAATAAAAAAAACAACAAGCAAACATATTTGTTAAATCTTTAACTATGACACTCAGCATCTACATTGCTATAATCTCCTGTATTTCATCACAAACCCAGTTTGTGTGGAAATAAATTCTCTTTACAGTAAAGCAGTCAAATGAAAAGGAATGAGCAATAACAATGGCATTAGGAGACAAAAGTGACCAACAAATGAATACATGCAAAGTATTATTTCAGATTTAAAAAAAATACAATTTTAAGAATAACAGTATGGCTTGACCTCAGCTCTTCTTGCTAACAATAATTAGTTATGTGTAAAAACAGATACAACAGAGGGCCAACTACAAATTAGACCAAGCATCAAAATAAGAAAATTATTTTTATTCCTTCAGCAACAAACAAGCCCTTACATTTCTGTGATTTCACCTGCATCCAATAAATCATGTAACATAACATTATGTACAGTAAGCTTCATGCACACTTCACTATTATATTTCGAGCAGAGATTTCAGGTTCAGTGATGTCTAACATGAACCAGAAAAATTAAAGATCATGATGTATGAAACCCGTTTGCACCTCGTATCTGCAATCAGACCTCTGAATGCAGCTATTTCAACCACACTCTATGCTTCATGAAAACCAAACTCTCAGTCAAAGAAGTGCATGAAAACAATTTGTGTTCTGTGCTCTGCTATGGTTGCTATGGTACATTTATGTAATGTACGTTGAGCCATGCTTGAACTCTGTCAGTGTGAGCAGTGCAGTAAACAGAGGTAAATTGCTCTATGTTGCTGCTTTTTCTCCATTTCTGCCATAATGTCCACAACTCCTCTTTGCTTCCGCTGGGTAAAATGCTGCGGGAAAGATAAATGAATGACCTCCAACAGCAAAGAAGCAAACATGGACATAGAATAAAACCCACACAATCTTTTTTTTCCCCTTACTCTGTGATATAAAATCAAACTTTGTATTTCCTGTTGACATTCATTTCCTTGGGATTTGGTAAAATTGCATTTTTAAACATATCTAATTTTCTGTGTAGCTTCCACTTCTTGTCCTGTACTTCCATTTGAGACTGCTGCATCCTAAATGCACAAAGGAGTGTTATAGGAGATCCTTATTTATTTACAACCATCATTGCTCCCAACAAGCACACTGTTTACCTCCATGCTAGTACTAGCTAGTAGCAATTCTACTGTTGCACAATTGTATTTTTTAATTGCCACTAATTGTGAATAGTCTGTATTATAATGCTCAAATCGACATTAAGGTTTTGTAAATTTTTTCAGATTTTTTAAACCATTTTTTATAGCTAAATATTTATTTAGAAATGTTTCCCGAAGAGTTTTATTCCTCTGTTTTACTCTGGGTTTTTTCTATCTTCATGAGTCTATTTACTGTTATTTCCTCACATTGCAACAGAAATATCCTTACTTTGGCACAATAAAGAATATTTCTTCTTAAACTGTAGTTTCATCAGACTATATGAGGTATTTGTCCCTGAGTGCATTTTCCTCTTACTTGGATTTTATGGTTATTTTTGCAGTATTGATTTTTTCCTTGCTGAGTGGCCAACGTTTGGTCCAGATCTAGTTTCCCTCTGGATAAAGAGTTTTCTTTTCCATTGTGTCACACGTATTCCTTAGAGAAACTCCTATTAGGTTATAATTGTGAAGTACTTTTGTTGTTTTGCTTTTCTTCTGTTTTTTTCTTTTGTGTTTGTTTGTATTTCCTCTAATTCATGTAAACACTTTGAAATGCTTTGTTGCTGAAAATGTGCTATATAAATAAAATTAAATTACTTTACAAGGTGTTTATTACTTCTTTATGAAGTACTAGACTTCATTTTAAAAAAAGTATTCATGCATTCAGACCAATGCTGTAATACATCATATTACTTCTTTATGAAGTAACAAACATCTCACTCTCATCTGCATGTAGAAAATATCTTAGCAAGCATAATAATCCTAACTGACCAAAAACAGTAAATTTGATTTTAACATTGAGGGAACTAATTATTTTTCTGAAATTACCGTAATTTCCAGACTATAAGCCGTGACTTTTGTCACACGCTTTCAACCCTGCGGCTTATACAAAGATGCGGCTTATTTATGCATTTTTTTCCTAATGGCCACCAGGGGCGCTCGAGCAGAAAAGGTAAGAGTGAGACAGGTGGAATATATGTGTAGAGGAAGACGCAAGTTTAATGTAA
>CAEFZY010001453.1:0-21761 GCA_903066815.1 Brachyrhaphis roseni
CTTATTGTTGCTTCTGCTACGTAAAAGTTAGTTTTGTTTTATTTGTTTCATATGATGCTTTAGTTAATTTTGTATTTGTTTGTTCTTTTGTTATGTCGTGGCTCCCTCATGTGGTGGTTCTAGGTTACTCCACCCCTATTTAAGCAGCCTTTTGTTCTTTGTTTGCAGGTCAGTTTTGTTTGTGTTCACTTAAGAGTTCAGTTGACTTCAGTTAAATTGGACCCAAATTTGTTATTTGTCCTATGACTTATTATTGCATCAAATCTCTATGTTTTAGGAAGAATTAAATTGAACTTTTTCTACTTTGAACACTTTTTTTTTGTCCTAGTTTGAGTCTGGTCCCTCACACTCGGACAGAAGCAAAAGAGTTTCCTTTGCCAGCTCAATTAGAGTGTGATGTCTTTCTCTGACCTGCGGGAGTAACTCAGGGACCTTTGACTCATTGTGTGTAAAAGAACACGCAGCCATGAGCTACATGTCACGCCGTCTTACTTTAGGTCTCTATGGAACAAAATCAACGTTCTTTTTTTAAAGAAAGACAGTTTGAAAACTAAACGAGAACCTGTCCTGATCACAGTCTACGGGGAAGGTGCTGATCCGTTTCATGAGCTAGACTTCCGGTACTTGATAGTCAAGATAAGAAACACAGGCTGTGTAATGGATGGACCAAAGTATGAATTATTCACAACACTGTTATTCCACTGACTTGCAGATAACCTTTAGTGATATAAAAATTGCATTTGCATGAGATCAGAGAGGCCTTCATCTAGTCATTTCACTGGAAGTTGTTTCATTCATTTCATCTACTTAAAAGGGCAAGATTATGTGTTTTCCAGCCACATAAAACTATTTTATAGTACAGTTAAGTAACTGTTAACTTCTGTTGTTGCAAAAATGTTATATATATATGCATATATAAAATTTGAATGAAAATTGTAATTTAACGCCTTAAATTTAGGCCTCTGTCTCTTTAAGGATCTCCTGCTCTTTTTGAAACTCCACCTTCAGGAAGTCACCACAACATGGCTCCTCTGTTAACACCTTAAGAACGTTTTTACCAGCGTTGCACTGAGAAGTAGCTCTTGTAATGAGCTCAGCAGAATGCAGTTCCACCAGGTGTTTGCCAATTGCTGCTGGCTGAAACTCAGTTCTGAAGGAACTGAGTTTGGGAGCCGATTTTGGGAATGACATTATAATATGATGTAAAGCTCAGAAATGCCTTCAATTGATTCAAAATATTATTTTAATTAAGCAAAACATGTGGACTGTGTGCTATATAGGCATCATTAAAGGACAACTTTAGCAAAAGAAATTAAGCTTATTTTATCTGCTAATTTGATCACCACTGGTTTTTGGTTTAAGCATCAAGCCTATAAAGTTCAGAACAAAATAAAATAAAACTAAGACGTTCCTGAACTTATCACATAAAAATGAATTAGATTTCAGAAAAACATAATAAAGCAGAAAAATCGAGTTCATTTCGGATGGATCTGCTCACACGTCTAATCACCTTCGCATCTTTGTTTCCATGGCGAAGACGCCTACGAGAGTGTCTTGTGAGAGTTGATGTGAACAAGCAACAAATGACAATGACCTCAATGTCACAGAGACATAAAATAAAGAAATCTCCTATTAAACTGAGATTAAAGCCATTCATTAACAGAACCCGTCTTTAGGCAGTGAGGCTCTTTTATCAAGTCATAAATTCAGCTAGAAGAACTACTGATTCACTTGATTGTTATTATTAGATTGGCAACTTGCTGGTAGCACTTCTTAGATAAGCAGTCTGCTGTCTGGCGGCTCCATGCGGGGGGTCATCACTGTAACCCAACCTCCACCCTTAATGAACGAGGTGGGGCAACATGGTTTGTTTTAGAAGCCTTGAGGGATTTTCAGACATCACAGTTTGTGTCCTACTTTTGTTTTTTTTTCCCTTCCCAATGTGTACTTTCTTTATTCCCTACACATTGTATGTCTTTCCATTGACCCAGTTGTTGTTATTCCCTCTAAAGTGATGGTTCCAGATTCTCATGTGAGATTCTTATGTGGTGTTTGTGTTTTGATTTTTCTTCTTGCGTTTGTTTTCTGATTTCTCAAGAGTTGTTCATTATTGTTGTTGTGGTCTTGCCGTACATATCAGTTCCCTGATTAATTGCTGTGTTTCTGTTCTCTAAGTGTTTTGGTTTGGAATCGTTTGCTGATTTTGACTTTTTCTCAATATTCTTAAATATTTTTCTGACATATAGCCGTATTTTCTCCTTAATAAATTAAAAATCGAATAAAATGTTGTTAAAAATGCGGTTTGCATGTTTATAAAACAGCATTTTCTGACACCACTGTGATGTTATTTTAGGCTCATTCAAGGCACAACTAATCTGGATTTGCACTAAGTGAAGACGCCAGCAGCGTTACCTGCTGCACATTTGGCATTTACTGTTTATAACCTTCAAAAACTCACTTTAAAAGCATCAAGCCATCCCCTTCTGCAGCTCCAGACAAATTAAAATATTGTTTTAATCTTACTTTTTCAGATTAAATAAAGAGATAGTGATTTTTGTTGTTGTTTTGTTTTCCAGATTAATTAAACTCTCCCTTCCTTTTGGCTCTGGGTGTTAAAGGTCTGTCGGTACAACCTCCTGTAAACACCGACACCTTCTCTCCTCCGTCTACGCAGCCTTCACACCGCGGCGAGTTGCAACAACCCGTCATCCCCTGACGTCTTTCTTTTAAAAAGAAAAGCTTTGAGGTCTTTTATTTTGTAAGACGTTCCTGCTCACATCCTTTGGATCCATGTTTTGCATTCCAAACAAGCAGTGTTTTATGGCCGTTGGTGTCGGCGGTGGGGAAAAGCCAAAATCCGGACCCCGTCTGCTGAAGCCATTAGGCCGTTGACGGACGGCCTCTGAAATGTTTTACTGTCACAGGCCCAGTGCCCAGGAACTCCCTCCACCTCTCCCACGTCGATCCCCTTCTGACTGTACACACACACACACACCCCCACAAACAAAACACACAACACACACTGTAGCGCAGCTGTGTGCGGAAAATGTGCCCCAATGATACTTTGTTGGCTTTATGGCCAAAGTTTTTCAATAAAAAACAAAGTATCACAACTGGAAGCTTAACATAGCAGCACTTTTGACTTGTGCACATATGTGTATATATTTAAAAAAATAAAATAAAAAAACAACCTAACTCCTGTCAGCACCTTCAACTCTAAAAGCTACAAATAGCATCCCCCACCTCCAAAATCTTATTTATGTAGCATCTCTACTCTGACCAGAGGAGAGCTTTGTGACCCTGAACCAGCGCGGCGCATTGAAGGATCGGTTCCCACGAGCGGGCATCTGGGAGGGCCGGGGCAGGGGGGCGGAGGTCACGTCGCTGACCACTCAGAATTAATGGCGTGCCCATCTTCCGAGCGAGCGGCGTGGAAATCCGAGCGTTAAACGCTTTCGCAGAGAGCGGCTTACCCGCCTCTAATCCTCCGGCCGCAGGGGGCCGGCTGAGCGCAAACACATGCATACCTACAAATTGGTGGTGGTTTGCAGCTTATGTAAAAAAAAATAAAATAAAAAGAAAACAAAAATCCTCAGCGTTAAACATGACTCACTCGTGTTGACAAGCAAAGAAACAGCGTTGAGGTGGTTAAAATCCCAGCGGCGCAGCATCTGCAAGCACTACAGCGGCCGTTGTTAATTGAGATTGCGGAGGCGCCCCACGGTGATGCATGCCTTCCTGGAAGGCTCGTCCATTAAAAACAACAAATTTTCTTCCAGTAAAAATACCAAAGTTTTTACTCAAACATGATTTAGCAGTTTGAGGTTAGCACAAGGAGGCCTGGTGATTTAGAGCTACTAGATTAGGAATGATTGCTACAATGAATGTAATGAATAGGGGTAATGGAGGAGGGGGGAGGGGAATAAATAGTGCTCAACTTAAATCCTATCACTTTAAAACGCTTCCAAAACGGTCTTTCTCAGCAGACTTGTCATGGCTGGGGCTGCAGTGTTTGTGATACTAAACAGGCTCCAGATGTTGAAAAAGAGCAGAGGGCGACGGAGCGAGGGGCCTGACAGCAGGCGGGAGACACCGCCGGGGGCCCCCGGGGCCCCACAAGGGGACATGACGAACCGCCGGGTAACATCCGTCTCCGTCTTTCAACGGAGAGTCGACCCTGCTCCCTTTCGCCACGCTGCAACGGATCGTCGAAGCCCTTCCCGTCAGCGTTCCTATTCTCTATCTCACACCGCTTCTGCAAATTTGACTCTCTCTGTCTCCATTTTTTCCTCTAATCTCTTGCCTTATTCTGTGTTTCTTCCCCCTTCCTCTCTCTCTCTCTCTCCCTCTCTCTTTCAGCTTGGAGTGCTGCTCTCCACTTCTTCACAGGCAGGCCTCTGTCTCTGCAATACAAGAAAGATTTATTTACTGGAAACATAAATGCAAATGAATGCAGGAGGAAAGTTTATTCTCACTCAAAGGACTGACTTGTATTTTCTTTCCTGGAGTTCTTGACTGCCTTCATCGGCCGTCCTTCCGCTCCTGGTACATTTCCATCAAAGATCTGAACTCTCTCAGAAGCCTGAAATCAAATCAGTCTAAGTGTTTTTTTGTTTTTGTGTGTGTGTGTGTCAGCATTTGACATTTATGTCTAAGCGAGACAAATATAGTGAAATGGGATGCTGCTACGTTTATGTACCCAATGAATTTTTCCATCAGAGGGATTGATCTGTGCAGTCACACTCACGGCTGCAGCCGGAAAACTGTGCGACGCTGCCACCTACAGAGACAGAGAGCAATGTTCCCACAGCATCCGTCCCTTTTGTTCTGCTTTGCGTTCAATATTTCATTTAGTTTTTTAATGAACACGGATCTATAAATGTGGACTCGTCCGACAACAAATTGTTGTTTAACTGAACTGAATAGAAGAAATAAATTCAGGACGTAAACAAGATCAGCAGTGAGTTTTCAGTCAATGCCTGTGATTGTTTAAGATTATTTGTCTCGGTGTGATCTGTAAAATATTATCTCACAACTTGAATTAGAGCTTTGGGTTTGAGGCTGTAGATTGGAAAATTAAATTCCCGATTAACACGGGACTTGTAAACATAATTTACTCCACGTTGCACTTGTACTTTATTGATAGAACATTTGATTTCATTTTTTTTTTTTTTTTGAAATGACAGAAATTAAGTCAGCCTAATTTTTGATTTTAACATTGCAAAGATTTCCAAAAGTCACTCTTTAAGCATAAAGCCTACAGACATATATATATTTTTTATTAACTCTAACTCTAAAATGTTATAAGAAAAGGAACTATAGGACAAACATTTAGGAATCGGATGCATTACTTTATAACCTAAAGGTATTTTTGAGCTTTTCCAACACTGTATTTTGTTGGCACATTTGTTAGCTTCTCTAAAAATGTTTCAAGTGGATCTACAAATAAAGTTATAAAGTGATTTTTGTTCAACATCAAGCTTCATAGGGTGCATGTTTTGGATCACGTTATTACATTATATGTATATTATATATGTCTTATATTCTATCTTTGTGTGAATCTGTTTGTTGTTACTGCCTGTCACATTGCTGCTGTTACACAGAAATGTAACCCTTGTGGGACAATAATATTTCTATTCTATTCTATTGTTTGAAGTGGATGTGTAATGTGTTCAATATTGCTGAAAATCCAAAACTCCACACACATTCAAACAGATTCCATCTAAATTAACAGGAAAAACTATCGGGCTTCCCCACTGTTGGAGAAGCTTCACACATTCAGCATGCCTGGTTGAGTAAATCTTTGTTGGCGCAGACAGAGTGTCTGCACTGCTTAGCATAAAATCAGGTTTTTAGCACAAACCTGGTGGTTTGATCAAATGTTGTGTGATAAAACCACAACATTTCTCAGCACATCCCAACCACGTCTGGGAGTGGCTCAAATAAAGTTCATCAGATGGATCGATTTCACATGCTGTTGAAATGTACAGCAGGTATGCCAAAAGTGAAACGGCTTCATTGCGTCGATAATTTCAGATATCCCACTCGAGGTCTGCATGACGTCTGTGTGCTTGAAAGCATCTCTGCCAGGTTAGCTCTCTTTGATTGATGCCGGCATTTAAAAAAAGGTTGCAGCTCATGAAATCCACTGTCTCCCGACCTGCAGAGCGTGGCCAGACAGGGGGCTTGATTGAACGCTTCTTTTCCTTCTCAATCCCGCCTGATTACTTCCCCGGCTCTCTTCGACCCGGCATCGGAGCAAGTCAGTCAGGCCCATTGTGACTAAGAGACTTCAATCAGAGCGGGCAGCCAGCGCCGTAATGGCTTCCATCGCTTTGAGGAAATTGGGCCTTTTTTTTTTTTTCATGGTTTTTGACTTTGCAGCATATGGGGACACACTTTACACACAGGTGCATTGGCTCACAAGTACTCACACACTTTTAGGAGACTTTTAGCCATCTAAGGCTCCTTCATGTTCCTCCTTTCCTTTTCCCAGAAAGCTACCTTTGAATGCAGAAGCAAAGCACGAACAAAAACAGGCTGCAAAGTGAAGCCGCTGGCATGTTTTTCATTTCCTCCTCACGCTCAAATCCATCCAATTATCCCCAAGAGCCAGAGACACATCAACCTCCTGCAGACCATCCCACAAACTCCGGGGGTTTTAGTTGGGAACAGTAAATGTAACCTTTCAAAGTTAGCCAAGCTGATTTACACATAAATCGCCCGTTAAAGTCTTCTGCAGGTTGCAGGTGATGAGAATCGCCATCCAAGGTATGTCCAGGAGACACGACCAAACAGCAGGATGAGTTGCAGTGCATCATATCTCCGGCTGACAAATATTTTTACATACCGACATTCACGGTCGGCTGGGGCTCGCGTTGTGTTGGTGGTCAGAGAGGAGACTGTTTACGGTCACGGTAAACTGCTGACGGTCATGTACGCAGTCATCAAAAGACGGAGAGGCTAGCCAAGGAAGTTTGTGTTGCTTCAAAAAAAAAAAAAAAAAACCTCGAGACCAGATGTTCGCAGAGAAGGAGGAGGCAGAAAGACAAATATTAGTCTACTGGAAAGCTCGGAGGAGGGGCGGCTTTGGGTACAACAAACATAAACTGGGACACCGAAATTTGGTGAATGAGGAGAAAGAGAATAAAGGGGGCTTTTAGGAAGAAAGCCTGGGTCAGAATACCCTGGTCAGCAGGTTGAAACGCTTCAGCTGGGGGTAAAACAAATATGTCAACCCATTGCTGTTATTGCTAAAAGAGTGCAGGAGGGTGTCATGTCTTTATCTGCAACTTTTTGTCTTTATCTTTTATGCAGAATAAAAAAAAGTCAAGTCAAAGTTGTTTCTGTGTTTGAGAGAAAAAAAAAACAAAAAGTCAGACATTGTAGAAGGAAATTTATAACTGAATTCACTTTAACCAGTAATAATGATAAAGCAGAAGTAAATGACACCCTATAAATCGGTTATAGCAGGAAATGTGTTGATTTGAGTGACATGTCTAGAAATAAAGGGAATGTGATTTATAAACGCTCTGGTCAAAGTAGGTAAGTCTCTTACAAAAAGACTTAAACACTCGTTTTGTTGATGTATTAATGAAACTTTGTCGTAATCTGTCAGGCATTACGACCCATACACACAGTTTTACTCTTTGTTACCTTGACATGATTAGCTTCCAGTACACAGTACCTTAGTTAACTAAACTGAATAAATCAGCAGGATAGAGTATACTTTCTTTAATGGCTAGAAAATGTAAAAAGCCCTTAACAGTTTGTTAGATTTGCAAGACCCAGCTTGGAAATCAAAATCTTCAACCGATCCTTAATGTTGAATCTGACTGTGCTGATTTATTTGAGCGATGGCTGCATTTCAGCAAAAGTTGCTTGCTTCGATGCGTTGTAATCTTAATGGTCATAACTGTTAAGAAAAAGTTGACTGAGTCGATGAAGGATGCGTGGAGTTGGGCTTACTTGAAAAAATCTGGACTCCCCTAAGAATACGAAGACTTTTGGGGTGTAACGCGACTTTCTCTGATGTCGTAACAGGTAGTGTTTCCCCATACGTACAGCTTTGCAAGCTGCAAAAAACCCCCACAAAACTGAGAGACTAAAATCACGAACAGAAAAACGGGATGCAGAAAGGAACGAAGACAATGTGAAAAAACAGGTGAAAACAGGGAATCAGATGCTGAAAGGTAGAAAGTCAGGAGTTTGAGTAACAGATCAGGTGAAACACATGAGCATAATATGACATTGACGGTGAGTGGTGAGCAAGAATACCATGGCAACGGCCAGGAGGGAGACTACTGACACAAGAGAAACTAAGGAGAGCATAATAAGACAGGAAAGGAACACTAACCTAAGAAAACTAAAAAGAAAAAGACAACAACGCACAATTATTCAAGTATTTTATTTAAATTATGATGATTTTCCTCTCTCAGCTAATGACAACAAGATCATTAGAACTTACAATGTTACATTACAATAAGATAAAGTCATAGAAATGAGAAAATAAAACAGTTATTTGTCTCCTGAAAAATAAAAAGCGTACAAAAATTCAATTCCACATTTTTGAACATAATTGTCATCAACACGCGGATTCTCACGCTTCTGCCTGGATCCGGTGTTTAATTGTCCTCAACACCACATTTGCAGTTGCCATCAGTTTCTGGCCTACATGCAGATTTTTCTTCCATGTCGAGATCCGTTCTGAAGGTACCGGCCCCGGTCGTGTCCAGAGACGAGCCTCCGGTCAGGTGAGCCGGCTTCTCTCTCTCTCTGCCTTTCTGTCAAAAGCTCCGAGTGGTAAACGACTCTGAATTTAATTGGCAAATAAAAGGGACAGGCTGTCACGGAGTAATTCACCATGTCAGGGCAAATCAAATTATCCCCGAGGTGCAGATGGCGGTGCATCCATTACTACAGCTGACCTGGTACTTGTTATCTGCCGCCTCCTGATTTCCCTCCTCTCTGATTGACGCGAGAGAAAGTGGGTGGTGAGGCGACGATAAAATAATCACTGACTGATTAGAAGCGACTTTAACGGCGTCGCTTCGTTCACGGCAGGAAGGCGTTCCTGACGTCCAGGTGAACAAAATGGAAAAGAAACGAACAATTCAGGAATAACCGCTAACTTCATTAATGGCACGTTGACACTGACGCAAAATTTAAGAGCTTTCATGCATACAGAACTACTTTCTTTCTTTCTTTTTTGGTTAAACCTCACCAAACAGCTCCAGCTATGTTTCGAGGCATTTGTGATAAATCACTTCAGTAAGGAAATTACTGTTTCCATCAAAATAAATCCAATTTGTTTATATTTTATGAAGTTTTCTTCAGTTCTTGAGCCGACATGCCACCGCTTTGGCCAAGTGATCATGTTTTTTAATTATTATTATTACAACATATAGCTGGATAGATTGAAAAGACGCATGCAAAGCTTTACCTAAATGAAAACGCTGACATGCTTATGTTGTGCAATATAATGCAGGGCGACTTACTTTACTTTTGTTGTTTAACGGATGAGCTAAAATATTTGTTTAAATCATGTTGATGAAAATATTCAAAAGATCGTCATAGCGACCTGACAAAAAGTTAATAATCAAAGGTACATGAAAACTTAGTAACATTGTTATGAAGCTCTATGGTAGACCAACACATTAAGTAGAAGGGCGTTTTTTTTGCCTTTTTATTTACATTTATTTACACAAAGCCTGAAAAGCGTCGTGTGATTTCTGCCTCCGATACCACTAAATAAAACGCAACACACCCAACTCCCAACAGAAGCCACGTAAAAAGTAAATTAAGAGTACAAAATGTATAAAAACATTTAACCTTAGTGTACTGGGACCTTACTGCTGTGTGAAGACCTCAAAGGTTTGTTAGAGGAATATTAGGAAACAAATATCATCATGGAAACCAAGAAACACTGAAGACAGGTCGCATTTATAGTAGGATTAGGTTATAAAATAATATTTGAGCTCCAAGCCATGGTGAGATTGGGAAAAAAACAACAACAAAAACAATTGACAAATCCCAAAACTTTCACCTGCAACTGCTGCAAAGTGTGGTTCCACAGAATCGACTCAATTCTGGAAACAAATGCACGCCACACTTTTGAGATTTTTGTTTCATAAAAAGTTTCTATAACCAGGAATCATTTTGGTAATTCCCAGTTATGTACTGTTGGCCTACCATATAATATCTCCAAAAAACCTACATTGAAGCTTGTTTTTGTAAACATGACAAAAATTGGGAGGAAAAAAAGTCATGTTGCTTGAATACGTTGCAAAGAACTGAACAAATAATCTACCAGTGGTGGAGGATGTTAGGGATTTCTCTGAACACCGCAAATTATGTTCCAAAGTGAGTTAGATGTCTGATTCCATGTCTAAGCAAACGTTCGTAGAAATTAACTTTTCAACTGCTGAAAAATGAGTCGACACCAACCTGATGAACTGAGATAACATCAGATGGAGAAATGCATGAAACAACAAAATGTACATGTTACAGCAAAATGATTGGTTTAGTCTGCTTAATAGTTGTCCCATTTAAAAAAGAAAAAAAATCAGACATCACGTTTTAGCCCTTCCCTTTAAAATAATATTTAGGTTCCCCTGATGGATGGATAAAGCTGTTCAGAATGTGTTCCTGGTGGATCGCCCCCAGAGAAAAGCTGTAAACCATCAGCTCCAAAGATCCAAAGAGAGGAAACTGGAGGTGAAAAAAAAAAAAAAAAAAAAAAGAGGGCTGCGCACCTTGTGTAAATATTTAAGACATCTGCAGATTTTTAAGTAACTTCTCCGTCTGAGACGAAACGCTTCCTGCGACGTGTACTCCGCCTCACCCTGCTAATAAACAGCGACCTCGCGCTGCTCCTTTGAAAACCCAAATGAAGATGAAAGGAGCTCGCGCGGCGTCAAAACTCTCATCCGCTTCATCGCCGTGTCAACACGGCGCGCGCGCAACACAGAAATCAAAGGACGCACGACGGGTAATTATGAGGCTTTCCAAAAGCCAGAGGAGAGTTCAAAACAACTTTCACTCAATCAAATGTCGTTTCTCATGAGCTCCACGTGCCTTGCCGCCCTCCCGGTGGCGGCTTACGTAAGTGACGTGCGCCGTATTAATATTTAAGGTTTGTTTTGGGATGCTTGGCTTTCTGTCGTGATGCTATTTCGACTGAGCTTGTTATATCATCTGGAGCGAGGCCACAGCGGAGATACAAAAAAGAAAAAGAAAAGAAAGAGAAGCCCAGGGAGCCTCCAGTGCTGCAGGCATGCCGCAGCATGTGATGAGCATTAGCTTCTAGCTGGTGCTGCTCGTTATTAGTATCACTGTTCTGTCACGTGTGTTTATGCTGACACAAACACTGGAGGGTTAGCAACATGACTGTTTACCAGGAGAGGATATGTGCTCTTCTCCAACATGTGGAATCTGTGTGTTTTCTTGTAAATCTTATCAATTCTTTTTTTTTCTTTTTTGTTTAAATCTTTAAAAAAAAAAAATACAATAAAATGTAGTGTTTGTTCCCACTTGCAGATATGACTGGTGAGATATTTCTGTTTAAAAACAAAACTTTCAGCATCACTCCCAACTTCACTTGCTCGTGTGTCTGTGATCAAGGAACGAATAGTTTTAGGTATCTGATTATAAAGAAAAAAGAAAAATAATATAACGTAACTTCAGTCAGAAGTTTGCATTCAATCAGCATCTGCAACATTTTTATATCAATTTGGGGCTTTTAAGGATGAATATTTTTTCATTGTGAAAGGTTTCTGACACATGAAGAGTCATAGTACCACAAACGTTCCCGTAACATCGCATTCAGTAACGCTGTGATCAGATTTCCTTTATGATAAAACTTAGTTTTTTTTCACTCTGACACGTCTGGATAAAATTAACTTGCTGTAATTGATCGTCTTGGAAAACTAAAGTTGTTAAATACACATTTTTTTTCTCCCTCTTTCTTGGACTGTCCAGTTCTATGTACTGAATGCAGTCAAACATTTATTATTATTACTATTATTAACACAGACAAAGAGTAAACGATTATGATTACTGACCTGCTGTGAACAGCTTTTGCCCTGATTTGGTCAAGCATCCTGGAACACTTAGCGCACAGTATTTATTTCTTAAATACTGTATTTAAAGTATTTAAGAAACAAACAGAAATCTAAATGAAAGCAGCTTTAAAAAAGAGGTGTAGTCGTATAAATCAGCCTATCCTGGAAAATAAGGGTTCAAATAACTTGTTAAAAGTTAAAACTAATATTCAAACCAGACGTTCCTCATCCTGACCCCCTCCAGATTATGTTTACGTGCTTGTGGGATCTGCTATAAACATCAACAGATTGTAACCAATTAGGACATTTCCAATTGAATTAGGCTACTAGCAGGGGTTTAAACAGTGGGTTTACATCAGCTCAGTCTCTTTGTATTTAGCGAAACCTAGGAGAGAGAGAAATAAAACTTGTAAGAGCAGCCTTAAAGGAAACATCTGTCTCTTATCTCATCTGCTTGAGTGACAACAGATCTGTAACATGGTTGGAGTGTAAAGAGAGCCTCTTTGATATACGGGCCACATTGCGTGATTATGGAGCCGCAGCACACTCACACACTCTTCCTCTTATTTAAAGTAGACTGTCAAAAACTGACCTCGGGTCAGATCACTAAAAAATTTAAATCCTTGTGAAAAAAAACATACTTCAGCTGTTATGACAAAGACACAATGCGCCTTCTACACTCTGTGAAGACTGCCTTTTTCTTTTGTTAATCTTAAACAGGTATTTTGCAACACAGAGCAATGCTAAATTGCATAATTAGCTCAACAACAATGCTAAGAATCACACACTGGACACAATGCGTTGTCCATGGAGGTTGCATCAGTTTCAGGAAACAGGCTTTCTCGCTTTAACAATGTGAAAGAGTCTTGTGTATGAATCAGGCTAATATGGACGAGCAGTGAGAGTTTAGGTGCTGAAGGGGCCCGGCTAATCCGCCGAGAACATTTGCCACATCATAACACAGGACAGGAAAAAAAGAAAAAAAATGTCTGCATCAGCAGCTGGACTCATCAGATCCCAAACGACTGGTTGGGAGAAGATGGAACGGCTAACAAAGCTGGACATGCACTCGTCTTAAAGAGGCAGTATGTTTTCCTCCCAAAAAGTACCTTTATATAACACAATCAATCAAGTAACTGAGTTACCTGCAGTTGTTATAGCAATGGTGTATATATTAAATATGACTTAAAAGGAATTTGACTTTGTAATTCAATGCCTTGAAATTGGGCATCTGTCTCTAAGAAGCTCCTGCTTTTTCTGAAACCCCGCCTTCACGAAGTCATCACAACATGGCTCCTCTATTAACCCTTTAACAACATTTGTTGCTATGAGACGTCGCTCGTATAATGAGCTCAGCATATGCTCAGTTCTACCCAATTGCTGCTGGCTGGTCTGAAGGAGCTCAGAGGAGGAGCTTCTCTATGTTATCAACATAATACATTTTGATTATTAAAGTGGCTTAAAGTTAATATGAAACTTCATGATCTGCACTGTAAACACAAACTGGATACTGGATATGAATTGGAGCTGGTCGTCTTTGAATAAAACTTCAGATCATTTTTAGTGTGCACTGGTTCCATTTTAAACATGAAACTAATTATTTGGGATTCACATTAACTTCACCACTTCAGTGAGAAACAGGATTTTAAAAAAAAATGACATTAAAACTGAATGTGACAGCTAGCTGCCACCTCTACAGTCTTTCTACTGGCGAGCTCACAGAGGGGCTGGTGCCTGTTTCCAGCAGCCATTGGACCAGAGTTGAGACACACTGTTGACAAGACAAATGTTTCATACAGAAACTCTGAGGGAAGACTTGGCGCCCTTCTGTTTACCTTGAAAGATGCAACAGAATCCACTGCCAAGCCTTTTTGCCTTTACTATCCCTGTGGAGTTTGAAATCATGAAGTACAAAATACAGAGTTTTAAAATTTACTTCCCAACTCAAATTGAAAGTGTTTTACGCAGCAGATAATAAAAATTCCTCCACTTTGAGAATCCCCCGCAGAGAGAAAATCTGTCACAGCGAGGATAAATGCTATAAAAGTTCAGCTCTTTTTTTTTTTTTTTAATTCCTATTTTACTCTCACCCGTATTTGATCTTTGGACGACTTTCTACTTATTGTCAGTTTCCCAGAATTGCGAAAAAAAAAAAAGAAAGCAGAAAAGTTCTTCCAAGAAATAATCCCTTCTAAAATACGCCTCCTTCCAGACTTTGCCATGATTGTCGTCTTTCTTTTTTTTTTTTTCATTTCAAAGTCTTTATGTACAGCAGCTAATTTCAAGCTTGATTTGCCACCATAAATTTGTGTGTTAAAAATGACAAAGAATAAGTTAATGTCCACAAATCTAATTACTTTATGAATACATTATTACTGCAGCATGATGCTGAGTGGGAGCCGGTGGAACTTTGAGTCAGGATGATGCTCTCCAGTACAATCTTGAATGATGACAGGCTGTTTTTTTATTGCCCTCTGTCTGTATATATATATAAATAAATTTAAGAAAAAAAGAAGCTTTGGCTCATAAAATAAATCTTTTTCAAAAGCATACCATCAGCCATTCTTCATATGAAATTGCAGCAGTAACTTTTGGCACATGCCTTGCAGACGTCCATATATTATGCCACCAGTCAAGTCTCTGTCTCAGCAGTGTGTGAACACTGGACAAACAATTCAAACGTCTGATCCCTGACTGGTTTCTTGTGTTCCTTTCTGTTTCAGAAAGTCTTACTAGGAAGTTTTTTAGGTGTTTTTTTATCCTGATCTAATGGAGTCTTGGAAAAAAAACCAAAAAAACTTTCAGTGATAAATCATAATCTACTAGCTTTTACGTCTTAAAAACTTACTATGTGTGACCTGGGTCACACATAGTATGGACAATTGAAGAATTTTGTCCGATTCTTCAAATCGGACAAAATTGCTGTCAAATGTTTGTGCAGCAAAAGATTTCTGTTTGTGCTGCTATCATTTTAAAGATAAGAAATGTTTCCAGAGGTCATGAAAGGTCAACCAGCCCCCTCCTCCTACCTTCTGCGAATCAGACAAAATTGGTGCCAATCAACTCGACTACAATTGTGCTGGTCTGTGCAGCAAAACTTTTGTTGGTGCTGCTTTGGCTTTGAAGATATTAATGAAAGTTTTAAGTTCAAAAGATCGACCAGCTGCCCCACTCTCACCTTTGCTAAATCAAAATGACCTTTAAACTTTCATTAACATCTTCCATAATCTCTGAAAACATTTCTTAATATTCTAGCGGCACAAATGAGAATTTTTACTGCACAAATGTTTGACATCAATTTTGTCTGATTTGAAGAAGGTGTGTGTGTGGGGGAGTGAGGGACAACTTCACTCAGGTATGTCCGTCTTCTCAGATTGCAGCTACAAGTTTCCCGTTTTATTTGGGTTTATGTGGTAAAACAATACAAGGTAACGCTTAGTTGCAAGAAGAAGGAAAGTGGAGACATTGCTTTCAAAATGTTTTAATAAATAAGACTAAGAGGAAGTGTGGCAAGCCTTATGGCATGACACTTTGTAGAAATTTTACTCCAAATTTTATACCTGTGAGTTTTTTGGGATTTGTTTTTACCAGCTTTCAACATCTAGAGCATTTGAACATTTTGCCCCATCTTGTTTCCAAACTGGGATGATCTCAGTCAGATTGGTTTGAGAGCATTTCTGAACCATAGTTTTCTCCACAGTATTCAGCTCCACACTTTGTCTGTCAGGCCAACATTTACATGAGACCTAAAGAAACAGGAATAGGTCTGAAAAATGGGCCCCAAAAATGAGGTGAACGTTGGGATACAGTATCAATGTAAACGGGTGAATACAAATGTTTGCCACACTTTCTTAATAAAATGTCTTCCCTTGTTCCATCCGCTTCACTATTTTGCACTTCTGTGTGTTTAACAATCACATACAATCTCCAGTAACTGTTATGTTCTGTCTTTTTTTTTTTGTTTAACTTGTTTAAAGTGTAAAAAATTATATAAAAAAGTTCCAAGGGACATGGATACTTTCTTCTTCGTTGATTGTTTTGTAATTGTCCTGCCTACTGAACTGTCGAATTAGAATTTTTTCTTATTAAGTGAACCAACCAAGTATTTTCCAGCAGCAACATTCCTACATATTTTTATTTTTTTTATTTCCTTTTGCCGAAGAAATATGCGTAACGATTCAGATCCTCAGCTCGGCTCAATCTTAGGTTCCCAACACGTCGAAACTCCAGCTTGAAAGTCGAAACGAATCCTCCTTCCAACCCCCCGGATCCCCTATCGTCGCCAGAGGCTTTCTGCATGTTGCGTAACGTTTGCTTACAAACGAATAAATCATTAAAGCCGTGACACTCTGGACCATGTTACGCAACGCCGCGCCCCTGAGATCGCCGATGCTATATTCAGACATCCTTTCCTGGTCACAAGACACCAACAGGGGAGGAAAAGAGAGCAGAAAGAGTCATTAATATTTGACTTTGTACCGAAGATGAGAACCTTTACAATGTGCCGCCTCAGCATCGGCACCAAGCAAAACTGTAAAAAGGGATTCCAATGATTAATCTTTCAATGGGTCGCCGTTGCATCGGGGGAAACGGGGAGGGCGCGCAAGGCGGGCAAGGTGTGCAGCTCGTTACGTAACAGAATTACTCAATCGCTTGGTCGATGAAAGCTGACATATGGTCGATTTAATGTATAAGGAGCAACCATAAGGTTAACAGTGGCATTTAGGTTTGACATGTCGAGGATGAAGCCACTCAGCGGAGATCTATAGCCGTGCATGTGTAATGAATCCATTGAGCTGTTCCCTCAGTGCTCCCTTGACCAGAATGAGCATTATGCAAAAGAGGCTGGTACAGAGCTGGGATGAGTGCGGCTGCTGATGTGCAGAGGCATTTTATTATGTGTGCAGTTTTTATTCTGCCACAACTCGCTTCCCTGTGCAGCCCAGTGCTCCGTCTCGTCTCAGAGCGCCATGCTCATTTTTTGTGTGATAAACAAAATGAGCATGGCACACTCTGTCCGAGTCTCACCCAATAATTCCCTGGTTTCATTTGTGTCTCATGTCAGTTTTTCAGGTCTCATTTGCTTGCTAAACACTTATCGTTGCTCCTAAAGAGCAAGACGAAAGTGCTTTAATCAGATAACATGGCAACTGAACTTTCTAGCCAACATCGCCGTCATGATTTGTGGGTTGCAGAGTGGTGAGGACGGATGCGGTGGACCCAGGTCATGGTGAAAACGGTAGTTTTAATGGTGACAACAAAGAGTACAGAAAGTCCAGGCAGCACAGGTGAGCAGTAAAGCAAGGAACTCAAACAATGGGAGCACAGAAATTCGCCAACGAAGACAGAGAGACGACATGTGACACGACAAGGATTCGACAGGGAATGAGAGACAGGGTGAGTATAAATACACAGGGAAGGTCATCAGGGGAAACAAGGGACAACTGGGAGCAATCAAAGGGCAGACGGGACAACAGGCATGAATTTGGATAAAGTTGTGCAAGCTTTATATTAAAATTAATTCATTTGGAATTTTTTTTTTTTTTTTTTTGCCTGATTTTGTAATTTGTATGAATTCCTTTCCTTTTAGGAATTCAAAATAGCAACATTTCCACAAAACTTTCTATTTTGGTCCATCTGATGATGTCATATTTTAATATTAAATGATTGAAAATATGATCAGCTATTCGGTTACTTGAGTAGCCTTTTTGCCAAATAATTTTGATTTCGATTAGTTGTATGGATTCTTCTTTTTACTTTCACTTGAGTAAAAACACATTCAAGTAGTGCTGCTCTTACTTGAGCACGACCTTTGCCCCACTCTGCCCGCCTCTGAAGGAGACGCCTAGTTTGCTTATGGGTTGGTCTGACTCTGGCCCCAAATCGCCACCCCCCGGGTGTCTGCTGTTTGTTTCTGTCAGAGTGCGAAAACATGAACATTCCAAACATAATTCACCTAAACGAAGACATCGTTTGGATTCTTGCACTTCAAATGCAAGAACGTAAATTCTCCCGTCTTGTTAGAAAGAAGCTGCTTTCATGGAAAGACTTAACAGCAACTAAGCACAACCTGGTTGTGCTTTTGGAGATAAATGATAAACTTCAACGTTGCTGCACGTCTCTACATGATTGCAATTATTTTTTTATTTTTCTTTAACATATCCGTTGTTAGGAAATTGTTGCACGCTGAGACAAGGCCTAAAGATGCCTCCTCCTTAGGTATCGCCTCCTGCGTTCGCGCGGATTAAAGCGTCAGAGCGTCTGTGGAGGAGCTGACAGGCCATCAGAGCGGCTGTGGCAAATGAAAGTGATGCTCAGGAGGAGAGCGGCCTGGAGGAAGGTTGCGAATAAACAGCCGGATCTGTGACGCACTTTGAAGCGCACATCTGAGAGAGGAAAGCGAAGAGGGAGGCGGAGGTGGGGAGAAGGAGCGTGCGGCGAGATGGAGAGAGAGAGAAGGGGTTGATCTGGAACTGGCCGGAACGAGCAAGCTGCCTTTCAAATGCAGAGCAGCTCCAAGTCCGAGGACTCGATTTTGATACCGGGGATACTTTCAGGGTCACACACTCATATTCACACACACAGAGACACACACACACGCATTGATTTGGAGAGGGAGGCTGAGTGGTTTGACCTTCAAAGTGCATTCTTTTTTTTTTTAATGTCAGAAATGTTTCTGAGCTCCAGTTATGTTCCGACGGCCGGGATGAACAAAGCAGAGAGACCCACGCTGAAAAGAAGATGAAATGTCAGATGAGACCGCCGTGGCCTCAGCAAAGCCTGGCGGCACAAGGAAAAAAATAAATAAGAAGCAGCGGCTCCATTTTCTACAAGTTCTCGTCTCTCGATAGGAGAACCCCGAGGTCTGTAGCGGGACAAATATAGAATGTAAGGAACGTCTTTACTGTGGTGCAGGATTAGGGTCGTGTTATTGCAGCAGCATGATAAGAACAGCTGAGATTACAGAGATTCTCATCTAAAGCCCAGCATCGATGTGCAGGACTTCCAGCTGCGACGCAGGTGAGCGCGCGCCGCACGCCGTCATCCGCGTGGGTGCGCAGCGGCAGCCGTGGCACTGGGTCAGAGCGCGTTTCCTTGAAAAGTTTGAAGCCTAGTTTCATTGAGAGTTGCAGATGAACTTCAGCAAAAAAAAAAAAAAAAAAAAACGTTCGGGGTTTCCTCTCTACATGTAACTGATCGTGATGCTCCGCGACAGCTGACATGAGAGAAGCCACACCTTAGGAATGAAGTTGTTTTTGCTTTTAATACATGTTTATTCAATGTAAATAATCTATTTATGGATGAATTTAAATGTCATAAAACATTCAAATTTTTGTTATTTTGAAAAACAAACAACCGCCGGCTCCTGCTAGCCTGGCTGCGAAACGGACTACTGTGCACTGCGCCTCTCTCAGGAGTGAAGTAAAGCTAGAGACCACTGTCCGAAGTAGAGGGAGAGAAAAAGGCAAAATAAAGGTTAAATTAGATTCATGTTTAGCTCAGGTCTGGTCTGTGATTCAGGTCAAAGTTCAGACCGTGATCCACTTAATCTGTGACAAGAAAAGTCTTTTCAACATGAACTATTTTGTGTTGGTCTTATCACATAAATAATGAAATGTGATGAAAAATGAACAATTCCATTAGAGTACATGCTTAAGTGAATAAAACTTGATGGGTTCCCTTAAACTTCAGTAAGTAAAAACCTTTCCCACTCTTCTAAAATATAAGTGCATCAAAAAGCCTGAACAAATACTACTACTTTCAAAACGAATCTAACAAAAAGAGTTACGGCCTGTTTGAAAGAGAAAGAAGGAAAAAAAAAAAGAACTCTTAATTCTTTCCATCAGTTGAAAACATCTGCATTGTCAAAACATGGCACGGTTCCCCAAGCAACAGTCTGTGGCGGATCTGTGTTTGTTCTCTTATCCATCGCTGACCAAACGAGTCAATACAAACCAGACGCAAACCATTTGTCTACATGGCGTTTTTAGGGGAGAAAAGCCACAGCGGGGGCCACAGAGGAGCGTTTCATCTCAGCACCTCTTCAAAAAATGCAAAAATAAATAAATAAAAAAGAAAGCAGGCTCTCACTTACGTAACAGTTGACAAAAGCTCACCACACACTTCGTGCTCACACGGTGATAAAACCACAACAGTCGCCATGACCGTTCGTGTGTCTGGGCCATCTGCTGCTGCAAACAGACAAGCCCTGTGTTGGCTGTAATCGTTTCAGTCTGACGTACAAGGACGTTTCAAGCCGAGGCACACACACACACACACCCACACGGCTATGTTCGCTTCTCCTTGGTCTTTCATTGTTTGCTCAATCGAACTTCATATCTCTTTGATTTGCTGCCTGAAACGCGGCGATGATTTTATCCTTTGAAGAACTTTCACAGGTCGAGGTTCTTGTGGCATTGCTCATTAAAAATCACCACTTCGGGTCTCGCTTTCTCAAGGCGCATTAGATCTGAGCTTAATGTTTGTGTTGAATAAGAAATTGATTTCATTAAAGCAAAATACAAAAGAATTAAGAGGTGGTTGCAGAATTTAGTCAAGTATTGTATCTTTTCTTTTAAGCAAAGCTTCATCTGATTTGTCCTGGTCAAAAAATTGAAATTACAATCAGAGAAAAGGATAACTCATCAAAATTGGTGTACATGTACACCCTTTTGATTAATTTTGAAGTTTATATTGTAGAGGCTTTTCCTCGGTTAGTTGCTGTAATTAGTTGTTGGCTATGTTGCTCAATTATTAAAGGGGCGGTATTATGTAAAAATCTATTTTATTGAGCTTTACGTCAATTTATACTGTTATTGCCTCATCAAAAACATACCTGAAGTGTTAATTTGACTCTTTCATGCATGTCTAAGAAATCCTTCAATCTCCCATGGCAACCATTCAGCTGTGTGAAACGCCTGGGTGGACAAAGCTCCGCCTTCGAGGCACAGCTCCTCCAAACTAGCCAGCAGAAATGAGCAAACATCTGATGTAACTGCACATCTGTTGAGCTCATCATGCGAGCTACTTCTCAGCGCAACGCTGGTAAAAACGTTGTTAAAGGGTCAATAGAGCATCTCTATGTCATAACTTCCTGAAGGCGGAGTTTCAGACAGTGCCGGAGCTTTTAAAGCGACAGAGACCCAATTTCAAGGTGTTAAATTACAAAGTAGGTTTTCTTTTAAGTCATATTTGATATATAGATTTTATAACAACTGAGGTTAACAGTTACTTGATTATGCTATAAAATGGCCCTATCTGCGTGGAAAACACATAATACTTTCCCTTTAATAACTTTCTGGAAAAGACAAGATGTATTCACGGACTGCTGTACTATCAAGCTCAGACATCACACCCTGCCACCAACCTGCACTGTTTAATGAGCGGGGAGAGAGAGCCGCTGAGACTCAGCAACAGATCAGAGACAATCTCCGTCCTTTAAAAGGGATGATATGCTCTGAATATAGGTCTCCCATTACTGGACGGCCGAGCGACGCAGAGCACAACCCCCATGTTAATGCTAATCGCCTCAATGTATTCACTCACACATCCTGAATGATTAAACACACACCGGGCCAGAAACAAGCAGCCATCCTCCGTCTCACGTAACGCCGCTGAAGAGAGCAAGAGCTGCTGCAGTGCCAGTCGAAGGGATCCGTTCAGCAGGTGAAAGTGCAAACATAAGAGAAGCGGTGCGGG
>CAEFZY010001456.1:0-29013 GCA_903066815.1 Brachyrhaphis roseni
CTTTGTTTCAAGTTTATCTTAATTAGTTAATTTTGTCATTTAAATATTCACTTATTATTTGTGCTAAGTTAAAGTTAGTTTTGCTTTATTTGTTTCATAAGATACTTTAGCTAATTTTGTATTTGTTTGTTCTTTTGTTATGTTGTGCCTCCCTCATGTGGTAGATTTAGGTTACTCCACCCCTATTTAAGCAGCCTTTTGTTCTTTGTTTGCAGGTTAGTTTTGTTTGTGTTTGGTTATTTCAGAACAACAACATGGGTACTAACATGATATTGTTGATGTTTTTACTCAAAGCCTCTTCTGCTTTGGCTTAGTGTGACGCTGCAACCTGGTGGAAACAATCAATCAAGCTGCATCCTGACTCTGTGAGGTTCCTGATAATTTGCTTCTTGTTTGATAATGCAGTTAGATTTGAACCATATTTTAATGCTTTGTTTTTATAAGAAAGCAACAAAAGGTTATAAAACAGGCAAATAGAATTTGGCGATAAATTCACTTGTCACAAAGCAATAAGATGTTTATATGAGACAGTTTCAATCCTCTCTAACCCTGAATGAAAACTTTTGAGGTGTATTTTTTTGCTCTTTCAATCAGATTTAACATATTATTTCAGATTCCTCACATACAAGGAATACATATGGGTTAGAGAGAATTGGAATCATTAACTAAACATTTCTCAAACCCATTTATTTAGGTTACAGTGTTTTGATCAGGCAACGACACAGCCACCTAATCTTCACAAACATTGTGTTTGGATTTGGCTGAAATGTAAAACAGTTTGGTCAACTTCAGTAGTTTTTAAAAGTGCAACACACACAAACTGATTATTAGCATTACGGCACTGATTGACTCATTGTGATAATTCAGCGTATTAAACATTTTCTCCTGAATATAACAGAGATCTCATTCTCCAGCAGCAATGAGCATCCAGAAGAAGCATAACCTGAAATCATGTGACTTCTGATATATTCACAGAGAAGTCAACCATTTCAGGTCATGTAGCACAAATTTCCACTCAACAAATTATTTCTCATTCATTATTGTGTTTGATGAGAGTATATTTCGTTTTAACCCATAAAAAAAAAAACCACAAATAGAAGTGTAAAATTGTTCTTCTTAAGTTGGCCTCAATAAGGTTATAAGTTTTAATAACTTATAACCTTTTAATAACTTATAACCTTAAATGGAATTTGTGACTATTTCAATTAATTAAAAAGTATGCAACACAAAGACACAGTGCTAGCAGAGCAGATAAAATTATATTTTTAATTTACCAATAGCACATTTTAAGGAAGTCAAGCAATGTATTATTGGGTAACATCCATAACAACAGATAACAGAGAAATTTATATCACAAAAAAGAAAATAATTAAACTGCACAAAACTGAAAAGCCAAGGACAATATGGTGTAATTTAACTGTTTCAATTGATTGAAATTAGGAAGTTGTAATCCAGCTCTCCAAGAATAAACAACTACAAAGTGAAAGGAAATGTTCTGATAATGTAAACAACCTAAATTTAGAGAAGTGGAAGATGATTTCATCTACAGGTAATAGTCAAGCTAAAGACATGTGAAGTGAAAATTCAATTTATATTGAAACTAATTTCTGACTGAAGGTCAGCACACCATGGCCTTCAGTAACAACATAAGCTCATTTTTAAGCTTATGTCTACAACTGTAATTACTTTAGATTTTAATAACCTCTTTACTGGGAGTCATAATTTCCTTTGTAGTACATCACCTCATTGGCACAATTTAGGGTGAACATAACAGATGTGAAATTGTCAGAACTTAAAGATCTCTAAATAATTTTCATGACAGTAAAATGATGACACTGTCATGAAAAGAATTCGCCCAAAAAAAATAACCTACAGATTTTGTGACATAAGCAGCAGAAAGACATCTTAAGGTGAAAAACAGCAGATGATTGCAGATATATATACTGTATATATATAAATAAAAAAACAAAGTGATGCACTGCTAAACATTTATGGTGCCATTTTACTGAACAGGACGAATCTTATAGCTGATGGCTTTCAATGAATAGTCGTGGCCTTTCCACCTGGACCATTCCACTCCAACAGCATAGATAGTATTATCAGCACCCCAGCGATAAACTCCATTGGGATTGTTCTTATGACAGCTTTCGTACCAAAATCCCCCTAGGTATTTTCTGGCACAATTTATTTCAGAACCATCCTGATCTTTGTCAAAGGTGGAAAATTTGAATCCATTATGAGGACTTAGAGAGTCTCCTGCAGGAACAAAGATGAAATTAGCCCACAGTTAGAAACATTTCACTACAAATGTTATACAGAAACAACTTATAAGTGTTTGTTTTCACCCTCCTTTAGTTTTATGTCTTAAAATGAAACTAAATGCAACCAACTGCCTTCAGAAGTCAATTATTAGTGTCAATTCTATTAGTAATTTAATGTAATTTAATACCATTTAATATCAGTATAAATGGAGCTGACCATTTAGCAGCTCCATGTGGTGATAGCTGCTATCACCTCTCTGAGACTATCACCTCAGAGAGGTGATAGCAAGCATAGCGAGCAAAACACACAGAAAAAACATCATAAGGACCAAAGAGTATGGCAGACAGGTCAGGGACAAAACTGAGGTGAGGTTTAATTGAGGAGCTTCAGAGAAGAGAATCTGTTGACAAGACAACTATTTATCTTGCACTACACACATTTTGCCTTTATGGAAGAGTAGCAAAGAGAACTCCTTTATTGAAATAAAACCACAAAAAGTCTTGTTTTTAGCTTGCTACAAGCCATCAAACAGACTCAGTAAATATCTATTTATTTATTGCTCAACATCCAAAACATCTTATTCAGAGGCACATCGTCCTAACAAAACCATCAACATGGAACGTGCTCTTGGCAGCATCATGCAGTGAGAATCGTTTTCTTGAACAGTGACTGGGTCAGAGTTGATGGAATGAAGGATGGAGGCAAACAGAGGACAAAACCTTGAATAGTTTAAAGCCCCAAATGCCTAGAACAGGAAAGCAACTCTGAGACGAATTAGACCAAGACATGTTCATGTGTCAGGATCGTCCAGTTAAAATCCAGTTCAAAACTTGAAAATCTATGTCTTCTGATGATCTCCATCCTGAGCTATTGTGAGGAGAGGAATATTTAAACAACTCAGTCTGTAGACGTACAAAGTGAAAGGTAGTTCTACAAAGTCGACTCAGGTGGCTGATTACAAATGGAAACCAAACTTTTTAGATTTTTATATGTGAAAAAAAATAAATAAACCATGTATAGTTGTTACAATTATGCAGTTATTTATTGTTTACCAGAGAAGAGATAAATGAGCTTGTGTCTCAAACACACACTCACCTGCACCTCCATCACTGAATCCAGATACATGCAGAGTATATCCATAAGATTCTGGACCAACAGAGAACGAGGAGTAACGAGCATACGCCTTATTTCCTTCAAAATCCTCCATGTCGACCAGCAGCTCATACTTTTTCCTGAGACTTAAGTGGAAGAGCTTTTCCAGACCTAAAAAAGAACAATATTTTAAAAGATAATTGGTTCTTCTTAAACTTCATGGCTGTTTCAGTTTCAGGTCTCACCAAGCCAGTACTCTCCAACAGCATTCCCAAAGCCCTCTTTGTAATGATCCCAAGGCCTGTAGAAGTTCATGGAGCCGTCCATCCTCCTCTGGAACACCTAAAAAAGCACAAACAAAAAAACAACTGAAAATTATGCTCTTGAGTCTAATATTGAACAGAAAATGATTGTTCATAATCATCATTCTGCATTGAGCAGCTGATCGCATCAATGAAGATCAATCTGTCTGAAGATGATAAGAAACCGAAGAGTTCAGACACTCACTGTCCACCGTCCTCCCAAAGAGTCCATGTCACAGAACACCTGCAGAAACACAAACAGGAAGCTACTCAAGCCTGCATCATTGTTGAACTGATACAGAAAGCAAATCCTAAAACTTACTTCAGCTCATTGCTTTGAAGAATAACGTGAAAATGAAAAATTCACGTTATTTTTCATTTATGTCTAACATTAGACATAATGTTAACATTATGTCTAATAGTTAACATTAGACATAATGTTAACTATTATGTCTAATAGTTAACATAACACATGGAACTCATTAAGACATAAGTCAAAGATACATCTCTTTCCAGCTGTGATTTACACTGATGTATTATATCCAGGTTTGAGCAGAGATAATTCTGTTCTGTGTGTCTTTTTTTGTGTACATTTTCAGGTTATCTTTTTTCCTTCTACTAAAACAGTGTAAAGTTATGAAATATTTAAATGTCTTCTGTTTTTTACTCTACCTGGACAGCCGAAGTGGCCCCAATAGGATAGATAGTGTAAACTCCGCTGGGTTTGCTGTTATCGTGGTTATAGATGTCGCTGCAGTCCAGAGGAAGGACAAGAGGAGCACAGCTGGCCCACAGAGGAATCAGGAAGAGCAGGAGAGCTGACAGCAGCTGCAGAAGAACAGATTCCACCTTTTATTAGAAATGCTATGTAAGCACTTTGTTTATGAGAAGGTTAAAGTTTTGTCTCAAAATATATATAATGCAATATGTAGATTCACTTGTGAGAGGTGGGTAAAAACCTCAAGTGAAAAATAAACAAATGAATGAAAATAACAATGATTTAAGTGCTTTGTCAGCACAACAATTTATTGTGGATTTTCTTCAATTGACACAGGACCGAAATTATACGTACGTTAACGTCTGCTGGTCGTTGGCTAATTACCCTTTAGTTTCAAAGAAGTGATACTTTTTTATGTAGCCATCAACAACTTCTGGCATTTTTACAGCTGAATATTTGACCACTGCTCTTGGATTGGTTCACTTTAATTGGTTATTTTATTGACATAAACCTAAACATCAATATTGAAAAAACAAAACAAAAAAACACTAGTTTCTTTGCAGTAAATTAAATAAGAAAAACTTAGCAGAAAAATAAAAAGGCAAATGTTTGGTATGGGATCCTTTGAGTAGTTTCAATATGTCTTAGGTAAACCATAACCAATGCAACCCAACAACAGCTGTAAACTCACCCTCATGTTCTTAGTTGTGCCGCAGGAATAGGGATGAAAAATGTGATAACTCTCAGGAAGAGTTCCTATGAGTTCTGCTGTAGCGATCTGGTGTCAGTCTCTGGTCTCTCTGCGACTTTTATTACCAACAAATTAGTTAATGGTCAACATCGCATACCCAAAAGACCTTAGACATTGCATTCTCGAGAATGTGAACAATGTCTGATTAACATTTAACTAGTGATCATATAAAGCACACTTTATCTATATTTTAATTGGCTGACAAATGAGTCAAAGAGCAGGTGATATTTCCTGCACAAGTTTAAAAGTGTTGCAACTCAGCTATCATTTAAATTCAAACGTCTAAACTATATCTGTGGCAGAGACTTTATTGCTGTAACATTTTTATAAACCTTAAAAAAATCAAACAGACCAAATGATTTCCCTGCATGGAAAGGAATGGAAAAAAAGAGACAGAAGCAATGTAGCAATCAAAAATGTTGGTGATAATTAGCCAAAAAGGAGTTAAAATTAATCTAAGATAACAAAAGTTAATTTGTGTATGAAGTTGTTGCAATTTTACAGTTCTCCAGGATTGTTTCAGAGTTTACTCTCTGAAAGAGAACAAGATTTAAGTTCCAGATCTATCATCCTACTGCGTCCATGATGACTGGTTTGTTTTCAGATGGTCATTAAACAAGAATATCGGTAAGGCTATAAGGTAAGACATGACGATGAGTATTAAGGACCCAAGAGGGAACATTGACCTGATGAATGAGGAAGTGTTTACCATTTCTCTCAGGTAATCTTTGTACAGCCTGTATCTGGGTCCTGTCTGATTTGGCGGATTTATGTTTTTATTGCTCTTGTGTTAAGAGCCTGTTCCTGTGCTGCCATGATTATGGTGTTTTCCATAATCTGTTTGTTGGCCATCAGGTGGAGAACCACATCGTTCCACCAGATTATTACTAGTGACATCTTCTTTCACAGAGAATGCTGATGTTCACACACTGTGATTTGCATCGTTTCCATCAAGTCAGAAATGCATTTCCACTATGAAATACATTGCTGACATCAGTTAACGAAACTACTCTGATAATTATCCATAAAGAGCATCTGAAAGAACCTTTTCCTCTGCATCGAGAACTTCAAGCGGAAATGTGAAATTCTGGGAAGAGACTCATAAAGTCACAGATGTTGACCAAGAAGGTATTTTCTATGACAATTTCTGAGCCTAAGATAACTGCTTGAGGTCTACTTTATGGAGTGAAAAGACAAGAGAAGAATCATAACCAAGAATCATCACTTGTCACCAGAAGCTGGTCCAGAAGTTGAATGCTGGGAATGTTAAATCTGCGTGAACTGGAGTAAACTCACAGCTGAAACTGTGTTGCTGCAGGAAGAAGCCTTAGTCAAAGAGAGCCTTTGTCTGTATCTGTGTTCATTTTCAGATGAAGCTGCTGCTCTGAAAACAAGCTGTCTCTGTGTGAGAGGAATCTTCTCAGGCAAGTCAAAACTCTTCCTAAATATCTGATGGCAAGATGTGTTCATTGCTCTTTGGACTAGTGGGGCTATGTATTGACAGATCACTCCCTGAGGAAGAAAAACATGCAACCCTCTGCCCAGCCAACACACACATTTTGAAACACCACGAGGTGAAAATAATCTGCTGACTTATGAAAGCAACAACTCCAAACTCCTGCTTAACATTGATGCCAGAATCTTTTTGTACACAGAATCTACATTTTATTTAGAACTCAAATGCTATATTTCTGTCTTCTGATTGAAGATCATTAAAAGAAAAAAATAGAAAAGAAAAAGCTTTACCATTAAATTAGTGTAGTCGATCTCAGTCACCATAACCAATGCAATACCTAGAATCTAAAATATCTTTTAGAGTAAAACTCACCATCCATTCTAAAATGTTTCTAACCCCCCTTTCTGGGGTAATTTGAGGATATGGAGCAGATCGACCTTTAGATTTTGAACGTCAAGCCATGGAAGAATAATCTAGCCTTTGTGGACATTAGGAGGAAACATCCATGGATTTTTCTTGCTATGAGCCTTACTGGAAATCCTGAGACTTTGCTGTTGAGACTTTGCAAAGCAACAAGGCAAACCCAATCCTGAACATCTTGGACCAAAATAATTATCCACTGGATCATTAAAGTAGTGTAAAGCAAAACTCTAACCTTAGAATCTCAAGGAGATACATACATCATTATTCTGTAATGATCCTGACTGAGGATCATTAAAAAACCTCTTAAGAGTTAAATTCACCAAAACTTCAGTTTTTAAATGTTTCTAAAACCCTTTCTGGGGTAATTTGAGGACATGGAAGAGATCGATCTTTACATTTTGAACATCAAGCCATGGAAAAATAAATCCATGAATCCATCACCGCCGCCAACATCCATCATTCATCTTCCCTACTGGTGGCGAGTTTCTTCTTCATCAATAAGAAAGACGGCTCAAACTGACCTAACAAACAAAAAATAAGGGAAACTTAAGTAGTGGCTGATCAAACCACTGCTGACATACAAGGGGTATATAACAAACAAACATACTAAGTACTTTTTAAATTAACAAAGCTGTCTCTGTGTGAGATGAATCTTCTCAGGCAAGTCAAAATCTTCCTAAATAGCTGATGGCAAGATGAGTTCATTGCTCTTAGGACAAGTGGGGCCGTGTGATGACAGATCACTCCCTGAGGAAGAAAAACATCCAACCCTCTTCCCAGCCAACACACACATTTTGAAACACCACGGGGTGAAAATAATCTGCTGACTTATGAGAGCAACAAGTGCAAACTCTTGCTTAACACTGAAGCCAGAATGAATTCTTGTATAAATTTTCTAGGCACATCTGAACAGATCCTCAATAATTCATTGAGAGTTCAACATGTGACATGTGGGAGACTTGACCAAGTGGGTGTTCCAGATACTTCAGTGGGAGAAGCTACAAGGATATAAGAACACACCCCAAATCAAACAAGTCAAAAAAGCTTCAACACAACTTAACTGAACAACTCGTCTTCATCAGGTAGAGAAATCCTCATGTTTCTGAAGAGCTGCATAATTGTTTGCTTGTCATCATTTTATCCAATGACATAATAGATTTATTTCACAGTTCTGTAATTGTTTCAGTATTTACCACTTGGTGTTTCTGTCTGTCCTCTTAGATCAGAGACATGACCTCCAATCAGGTTGAGATTGCTGCCCTTGGCCGACCTTTCGCCTTGGGAATGCTGTATGATGCTCGCAAAGATCTGCTGATATCAGGTGAGAACAAACCTGCTCATTTCTGGAGTTTATTTAGAGTCAGACAGGGGGCAGATAGTTGTGGTTTGAATCTGTATTTCCCAATTCTGAACCTCAAGGGAAACTGCCCTGAATGTTTTAGCTGCTTCCTTGCTTTGGTACAAAGACTTTTGCTGAATTGCAAACAGTTGAGTGAGGCGCGTTAAAGCAATGAAAGTCACAGAGGTCAAACAATGCATCAGGAAGAGTAAAAAAAATAAAAAATAAAATAAAAAATAAAATATATAAGGAGGAGTATAAATCACTTTTATTAACAACTTTTTAAATGTGAGAGAGACCTTGTCCATGATGAAAAGTTCATGTGACAAGTATTCAGTTGCCTGATATTAAACAAATATTTTGGAAATGTGAAGCTGAAGTACGTGCAGAGAACCTACAGAGAGAAAACTCCATCTAATTTAATGTGTTTTTGTGGATTCTACAGGATTCACGCTTTGCGATAAAGAAACAATCAAGAAGAACAGTTCTACTAAGGCTCAGAACAGCAGCTCTTATCACGTTACTTCATCCGACACCCTTGAATCCAAGTCGTCTCTACTGGACGTGAATGTGTCTCTTAAAGCCAGTATCCTGGGTGGTCTGGTTGAGGTTGGAGGATCTGCCAGTTATCTGAATGATACGAAAAAATTTAAGAACCAGAGCAGAATCACCCTTCAGTACAAAGCCACAACTACATATGAACATCTGTCTCTGTCTCATGTTGAAAAGAAGGAACTGGATGCTAAATGTTTTAGTCCAGATCTCAGTGCAACACATGTTGTGACAGGCATACTCTACGGAGCAAATGCCTTTTTTGTGTTTGACAGTGAGAAGTTAGATTCCAGCAGTCTTCAGAAGATTGGGGCCAGCGCAGAAGTTGCAATTAACAAAATTCCAGTCTTTAGTTTTGAGGCGAAAGTTAAAGTAGAGCTCACTGATGAAGAAAAAGCTGTAACTAATAAGTTCTCCTGCAAATTCTACGGAGACCTAATTCTCGACAAGAACCCTGCAAGCTTTGAGGATGCAGTGAAGACGTACTCCAGGCTTCCAGAGCTGCTTGGGAAAAATGGAGAGAATTCAGTTCCTATTAAAGTCTGGCTGACTCCTCTGAAGGACCTGGAACCATCTGCATCAGAGCTGATGGGAGACTTTTCTGTTGGTTTGGTCAGAAAAGCAACCGACACTCTGGAAAGTATCAGAGAAATGGAAATGAGATGCAATGAGGCTCTGGATGAGAAAGTGGTGGAATGTTTTCCAGAGCTTTATAAAAAGTATAAGCGCTTCCATAATCTCTGCAATGACTACACAACAATGCTCAGACAAACCATGCAGAAGAAGATTCCCCTGATTCGTGAAGGTAAAGAAGATGAAAAGTCTGTAGAGAAACTCCTTGATGACCACAAAAAGTCTCCGTTCAGTGAGGAACACTTAGATAAGTGGTTAGATAATGCAGAGAGAGAAATCAACATTATCAGATCATGTGCAGATATTATGGAGGGAATCAAGACGGTCCCAGATGAGTCTGACTTGGACAGAGAAGTTCTGGCTGCAGGTGTAATGAGTGCTCTCTGCTTTGTTTTCACCTCTGTGGAAACTGATGACCCCTTCACTGAGCAGATGACCAACTATCTGAGCAGAGATAAGGCAGCACCCCCACCCAGTGTGACTGCACCCACTAAAGACCACTGGTACTTCTCCAATGAGATTGTGTCCAACATGAGGAAAACAGCCAAAGAGTTCAACGCCATTGCCAAAAAGCTGGAATTCAGCAACAAACGGTGTTTCCTTGTAGCAGTTCTTCCAAATAATAAATTCAAAGGAGCAACCATCTACCATTACATGGACGGCCTTCTAAAAAGTGAAGACTTCACAAAAACTGAACAGATATTGAAAGCTGATTTGAGTGTTTGGAGGTCACTCGGTTTTGATCCTTTTCATTTCTGATGTTCTGTGCACGGAAGGCCTGACTGGTCGTCATTATTTTGAGGTCACATGGACCCCAGGTGACGCTACATACGCTGGCGTAGTTCTTGCATGCACTGGTGGAAAACCTGGAAAGCAAAAAACCTTTGAGCATTACCACAAATATTATGCTTTGCGTTGTCTGTGTGGAATGTACATGGCAGACCAAAGCCAAACCATGAGCTATAATGTTCATCCTCCAGAAGGATGTAACAGGTTTGGGGTGTATCTGGACTACCCTGCTGGTACTGTGTCCTTCTTTGCTGTATGGGGAAAAAATCTGCATCACCTGCACACATTTTACTACACCTTCACTGAACCAGTTTACCCAGGTCTTTACATTGTACTGGAAGACAACTATGCAGCCTTCTGTCCAGCTGAATGACTGATCGTCAGATGTCGGTCATGGGCTTGGTTTGGTCACGATTTGTTGTGCAGATAAAAGTCAGGCAAATTAAAAGTATGAGACGTTTAACCTGCTGTGGTGTTTTATCTCTTTATCTAAATCTATCAGGTTGTCAAGTCTTAGGGCACTATTTTCGGATATAGATGCAGTACATGTTTAGTTTTTTTATGTAAAGCTTACGTGGAGCTTGAGAATTTCTTATTCAGTTTTGTGTTGAGGTTTACACATGTCTTTTTGTGGTTATCAGTTTTTTGTTTTTGTTCGCAGCTGTAAAACAAATTAAATGTATATATCATGTAAAACATTGAGCTGCACGTAAATGATTAAATAATCAAAGTATTGAGTAAGATAAAACCATAGTCCATGTTTTTCTGACATTTAATGCTGGCTCTTTAGATATTTTGGCTTAGTTTTATAATTCAAGGAAATGTGCTGCATGATGTCTTTGACTGTGTGTAATGCTGCCCTCTGGTGGAAATAATCAATAAAGCTGGATCCTGAGTTGAACTATGTGAACTGATTATTTGCACCTTGTTAAATAATTCAGTAAAGTTGGACTTATAATTCAATGCTGTGAAATTATTCAACACTACGTTCAGTTTTATCATTTTAATCAAATTTTAACCTTTCCTTATAGAAAAGTTACAAAACGTTGCAAAACAATCACTGACGATTTGGTGATAAATACAAATATAACAAAATAATTTATGTTAATTTGAGGGCTTTATGTTCAGCTTAAGATCTTTATGGCCTTGGCTGATTCACTTCTATTTAAATTCCCCATAAAAAAACCCCAAAGGAAACATAATCTCAATGCAGAGGAACAGATTTGGTAAGATGTGCTGATGTCAACACTGTGAAAAAAAAGAACAAAAACAAACAAACAAAAAAACCCTTCTTAAAACACATAAAAAATATAGAAAACAATATTTTGTTTCCCTACAAAAAGAATCTTGTATGGAAGATTTTTTTTGTATCTTCCATACAAGTGAAGATACAAGTGAAGAAGAAATAAAAATACCAAGGGAAACAAATTAGCCGTGTTGTGAAGATGGACCAAGTTCAACAAGAACCTGTTCCTGTGAAGAAGTTTCTGTCACAGAAAACATTTTTTCCACATTACTAATCACAGAAATACAAAGGATCTGGCATAAGATGCTGCTGGGTGAAAGGAATCTTTTTCAAATGACTTGAGGACAGGATGTGTACTTTTTTCTATGTGTGAAGACTGACAGTGATGATAGACTGTAAAACTCAGCAAATTCTTGTTGAACTCGTTCGGTCAAAAGAGTGCAAGAGTTTGTTTACATTAGTTTTTATAGTGGCATGAAGCAGCTGCTGTAGGAACAAGATTTTTCTTGGAGATAGGATTTTTTTTCCAGACAAGTCTTAACTCCTGCTGATGGCAGAACTTGTATAAGGACTCAATGTTTACCCTCTGGGACCACATATTTCATACCTCTGTGAAAAGAAACTGCTGGTCCGTGAAAACAAATCGCAAAAAACATGTCTGCCTTTACCTGGGAATAACTTCTATACATGCAAATCAAACCTAAAATATACAACACACAGGGCCTTTCGAAAACCTGACAAAACATGATGTTTTTTCATTCCTTTCCAAATGTCTTCTTGGTAAAAGAAGAGGTCAGTGACTTTTATTCTTAAGTTTTCTTGATTCATCTGAATTCTCAAATAGTCACTAACCTGTTTCCGCCTGCCCAGAGGTTAGGTTTGCAGAGTCGCGTCAACCAACACAACCCTACAACATCCAGAGCCTTAAGGAACTCCGGCCGAATCTCATCCACCCCCGGGCCCGGCCACCGAAACTATACATCAGTTTTTAAATTGTGTTAATAGGCCAAGTAAAACAAGAGTTGAGCTAAAATATGTAAATATATTTTTCCGAATGTCAGAGAAATGTCAAGAACCGGGTTTTCCGGTTGTGTGAAAGGGAATAAGCTTCCAAACGTAAAAAAACCTAAACGCAACATTAGATTAATTTGTTTTTGGACATCTCAAATCTTCAATAAATAATGATGGGCTGTGTTTTGTTGCTAAGAAACGAAGTAAAGTTGCGCAAGTAACCGTGAAAGAGAAGCGGAACGGAGCAACGGCAAGTAAACAGCTTACAGCCACGGCTGCAACTGGAATTACCACAAAAATTAAAATGTTTTTCGAAAATTTAAGCTGCAATGGATGTTGTAATACGCTGAATTGCACAGACTTAAATAAACCCGTCACGCTTAGCACTGAGCTAGCTGCAGTTAAAATACAACTAGCAAGAAAACATGCTTAATTAACGAAAACTGGCGACATAAATTATCACTGTTGATAAATTGTGGTACAGAGCAGTTAGCTAACGCTTCTCAATAGCAAGAAAGTATTATATATTTCATGAATTTACCGGAGAAACACTGCTGAAACACCAGGAATGAACTACGTTCAATGGCGGATCTGCTGTGGTTTGGAGCTCCGTGACCCTACATGAGGGCCGCATCCCATTCTCTATGGAAGTCTATTAGTGTCCGAACTCACCTTTAACCCTCTCCAGGCAGATGTTGCAGATTTGAAACAGCTAAATGCTGTTGAAATGCTGTTGCAATGCTGTTGAAATGTCTCTCTCAAAAAAAAGTCTGAATTTTATATTACTACCCCATATGATCATGTTCTCCAAATATCAGATTTTTCCTGCAACTACAACTTAATTTGAACCTGAGAGGGTTAATGGCACAGGTCCAATCTATCCACACTAATTTCAATAATGCTAATCCATGGATGATTCCTTAGAGATGAGAATGATTTTTGCTCATCTTTTGAACTCCTTCAACCCAAAGACTGCTGCTCATCTGAGGTGGTTATGTTGTGTTTAGCTGCCACCTGCTGGCAACCTTGCCACAGTGCAGCCTGGAGTTCCTAAGGAGCAAATGATGAAATGGCTGTTGCTTATGTGTGAGGGGGATTTGGTTCAGTGTTGTGTTCAGGGCATTTAGTTTTGTAGTTTTTGTTGTAGGTTATAATTTGGGTTCACTTTGATGCCTATTTCCATTTTACATAGAACTAAGAAACTTTAGCTGATTACATTTTTGGAAGACTTACTTAAAAATCTGAAAATATTTTTGACAAACAAGCTGCCACAGTTGCTGAATCTGAATCATCTATAATTTTTAATTGACTTTAATAAAAGATGTAAGCGTGATTAAACCAATTTGAAAGAAAAAATTTAATCATTTTGTCATCTAAGAAGTAAACTGAGATAAATTAAAGCACAATTACCATTTTTGTATAAAATGTGTCTTTTGACATGCCTTTTATATAAAGTTGGTAGTAACTTGTAGTTTTTTTTTTATGTATAATTTGTGTCAAATTTGTATATTTTATGTACTGGATGTGAAATATGTGTCTTGATATTTTGGAAAAGGTATTTATAAGTATTTCTTATGATATATGATTCTGATAAGTTTAGATTAGTTGCGTTGCATAGTTTTAGTTTATGTTTGATCTTTTTTTTTTTTTTTTTTTTTAAATAACCTAATTAACAAAACATCTCATGGACGTTTTATCCTGGGACGTTTTATCCTGAACTATCATCCAAGTCTATTCACTGAGTTTCTGGTTAAAAAACAAAAATATTGATGTTGCCACGATGAGTGTGCTGCCACCTGTTGGGGAAAACAAGCAAAGTTCAAACCTGAATTAAACTCTGAAGTGTTATTTCATTTTAATTTTAGTTCTTAGTGAATGCAGTGGAGATATGACCATTTATTACACTTATCCTGTTTAAACATATTCCAATTGGACAGGTTTGTCAACTTTAAATGTCTTTATTACTTTCCAGAACCTACAACTGTTGAGAAGATTTCAAAGTGACATTTGTCATACAGATGGGATGGACTGGGAGCAGGGATTAGAGGCACCCCATTGTTTATGCTTTATCTTTGGACCAAAGAGCTTCTTGTCAAAATATCTCCACTATCACTACAGGATATCTATACAATGCAAGTACGCTATAAAATCAGTCTCATCTATGACCCATATAGCTTAACAGGGTATTATTGTAAACTGCAATACAGTGCCTGAAGAGATGAGAACTAAAAAAAAAAAATCAATCGAGAGTAGAACTTCTTATATTTTTCCACTAGGGGGCAGTGTAACAACAGTCATAGAGCAGAAGAGCCTCAGTTCTACAGCAATCAGCATCATCCACATCGTGTGAAAAAGCCATGCTGTAAATATCAGTGATTAGCTGAATCATGTTTAAGGATCGAAATGTACAGATGTCTCCTGAATGATATATTCTATTTATTTCATGAAAATAAAAAGCAAAAACCAAACATAATTTAAAAATCACACAAAAGCAAAAATGTACTCATAGAAATGACTAGATACAGACAGATTTACCATTTATTTCTATATATGGAGTAGTTAAAAGACAGATGATTTGTTTCTCATAATAGAAAAAGTAGCCACAAAGTCCAGATCCCCTAAATGTCACAAGCAAAATACAACCCTGTTTACTTACATTTTCCCAATGGGTAATCTCTTCAGTTGCAGCTGTCACATCAGGAACACCAGACTTTGAAAAGTCATTTGTTATATGCAGTCCATCACTGTATGTAGATGGTTGCTTCTTTGAAAGTTTTTTTTTGTTTTGACAAAACTGTTACAAGAAAACAATCTGCTGCTGTTCTTCTTGGTAATGGAAACTGAAATTATAAGGATGCTGACATTATGTGTGAAATTGTGAGCTTCCAGGCCAGCTAAGAAACGTTTCTGGGTCTTACTTTGGGTCTCCTACCTGTGGGATGTGTATGGTTAACCTCACCAACAAGGCACCCAAACTATATTCCCAAACCAGATGGCCAACCTTTGTACCCTATTTCTAAGGGAGAGTCCTGACATCATGCTGAGCAAACTCATTTTGGCCGCTTGTATCTTGTGATCTTTTTCTTTTGGTCAATATCCAGAGATTGTGAGAGTGGGAACATAGATCAACCAGTAAATTGAGAGAGAGATGGTTTTCTGCAGCTTTTAGATGTGTTCACGGTTCAGCACACCTGAATCAAATGGCTGAATTAACTCCTCAGTATGCAGTTATGTTCTCTAGAGTTCTGCTATTGACCTGATTTTTTTTGTCTCAGGCATGTAGCATAAGATGCAGTGCAGAAAAGGTGAACAATGTCCAGACATTTCAGTGTCTTGGGCCAAATCTCATTCACTTGTGGCATCCTGAGATTGTACAGAGTTTAAACTCCATCATCGGCCAATGAGACAGTAACAAACTTACCTTCTCCTAAGTTCTCAGAGCTTTTCATTTTAGCAGTATTTCTCTCCTGAGTGAGAACACTGAAATACCTACTTATTTACATACCTCTGGACGCACTTCTGGACCAACACATCTATGTTCCACTGAGTCTCGCTCTTCTGGAGACACCTCCTGTTAAAAGGAGTCATTCTCTTCCACTGTTGCCACATACATACTCAATATCAGGGATTGGTGTCAAACTTAACTACTCCATGTAAACAACCTTTGTTGTCACTTGTGGGAAATAATGGAACCTACAAAAAGTGACATAATTTAGAAAAGTAGAAAAATAAAAATCCAAAGGGAAAAGACAAGACGTAAATTATCAGAAATGGCAAGTAGAATTGCAAAACCGAATTGAAGTTGGAGGTAGTGTGGCATGGCAGTAGATTGACAGGACAAATTATGTGCAGACAGAAGAGAGGAAGAACTGTTCCAGGTCACATGCCGAGCCTGTTCACCAACACGATGAACAACACAGGGGTCTGTCAAACTGCCTCAGCTCCTCACATTAATTGCCCACTCTACACTCTGCTGAGCAAATGCAACACGAAAGATCCTGAGCAGGATAAGTAGGATGTTCTTGATTAAAGTGATAGGATGAGACACAAGGGTGGCATTTCTGGAGAAATGTCTTGGAAACTGTTCTTTGTCACTAGCTGTTTCAGTGAGTACCAGCACCATTTGCCTGCTTTGTCTTAGATCTGAAGTAGTGTTGAGTTCACTCCCACAGATAGGAACAGACATTTATGTCCATCCATTTCAAATAAGCCCAATAGAAACATGTGAAGGGGTTTGCAGGACATGATTTCACTGTATGTGTTATCCAAAAAGCAAAGAATGGCATCTCAGGTTTGAGGTTTTTCCTTTACTTGCATAAAAAACTTTAAAATTGACTTAGATTTGTGTTGTAAAGACCTAAAATATGACTTGAACCCCTGGCCTGAAACTTGAGTTTTTGTGAAAGGTTTTATCTCATGTAATGAGGAGTGAAATGAAACCACTCTATAGGTGTGTTTTCTGCATATGTATAAAGCGGATATGGTTGATTGTTAGCCATTACTTACAAATTTGGGCATGCAGGCCAGTCCACAATCCTAACTTAGAAGTGCCAAATTTATCAGGGAGAATTGGTTAAAATTTTAGAAAAAATGTTGTGAAAATACCTTGAAAAGCATATGTTTATGAAAGACTAAGGAACTATCTGTAGAAATCTGGCTTAAAAAAAAACCTAATTTTTTTTAAAAAAAAGATCTAGGTCTGGCTCTGTGGAATTAAAAACATACCATTCATTAAATGATTCATATTTCATGGACAGCTGTAGTGGTGGAGCGTCATAGTATTTGAAAAGTTCAAAATAATTTTCCATAATTACAAATGCACGTACACTAACACTCTTCCTACAGAGCTGCTTTGTTTGTTTTTTGCTGATTCATTTTTTTTTATCTGTAAAGTAGAAGAAAAAAATAAATAAACAGAAAATCTCCATATTGAATGTGGAATTTCCAGATGCAAAGCAGACTCTTATTGAAAATGTCCAAATTCTACACAAAAGGTTTTTCTTTTTTTTTTTAAATCAATAACTAAGGAGATAGTACACACTACAGGTAATGGTTCTTAACAATATGGTTTGGGTTTTTTAAATTTTGAACTGGGCCTGTGCCTGCTACTCCTAACATTCTGCGCCATGTTCCTCATGGTTAGTGACATGAATGCTAAGTAGCTGATAAAGTCAATTACTTTCAAGCATTTCTTTTGAAGTCTAGAGACTAACAACACTGGGGAAAAAAAAAGTTTTTTCGTTTTTTCTGAAGGTGTTCTTTGAAATGTACTTCAAAATTATGGCAGGATGTCAGCCTTATTCTGTTTCTTGTCCTCTGAGATTGGATCCATCTAACACTTTTGTCTAGCTCAGCATTTTTCTATGGTGCCACTGCCCAGTGTCTCCACACTCCTGGGTGCTTATTCTCTTGTGGAAAGAGTTAATAGCTCCCCTAGGGGATAGGGACAATAAGAAAAGAGCTCAGTGAAAATACAAAAAAGAGAGAAAAAATAGAGAGAATAGAGAAAGATCTCAGTTCACCCCTTCCCTCACTTTGGTCTATGTTAGTTCTTTTTTTTTGTGTACATTTTTTAAAAAACATTTTCAGAACTTTCAGAACTTGTCAGTCTTTGACACAAGATGCATTTTAGCTGCAGCTCTCTGCTTTAGTGGGACTTGCGCTGTCAGTTTGTGCCAAGCTGCGACTCGACTGCTACCGAGAGCAGTCAGTAATGAGTAATCTAATGGGTTACTATTTCTAATCCAGTAATCAGATTAAAGTTACCTATGCGAGTCACTGTGTCTTTGTCATTTTACTTTGTAAAAAAAATATATGTATTATTAATGGTTTCCAAGTCCCAAGGTTTTACATCAAAATTCAGCTTTTTGTTGTTTGGGTGGGATATATATATATATACACTTTCCTCTTGCGTCAGAATTGTGTAATACTATGCAGTGACCCAAATGTAAACAGTGGAGGGAAGAGAGAGATGCATGTTTTCTAACTGGAAATACATTTTTTTTGAGTTTGTGTCAACTAATGATGACAATGTAAGGTTTGTTGCACTCTCTGTGTTTAATGCAATGAGGCAGTAAAACCCCTTGTGGAGGATGGAGCCGCTACCAAACAATCAATCCAAGAATAGTTTTACTAGCTGATTGGTGATGTGCAGATCACAATTTCTTTGAATAAAATTGCAAATAACATTAACACATGAAAAATTGCACGTTTTCAATCATTTTCTTACTTTATTTACTGTGGTTTTCGGCGTATGTCAACTAATATGGTGCTTAAATGTAATTGCAGGTCTTAAATCTTAATTTTATTGTCAGTTCTTAGTTTGAAGTCAGGTTATAGCACCTGCATAGAATCTTTTCATACTGCGGGGGTATAATAATAGTCTTCCAAACTATCAAACTATGCAACTTTAAAACACACTAAAGTTTAGTATCTTAAAACATACCACATCAAACATCAAAGCAGAGAGCTGCCACTGAAATGCAGGAAGTCTCCCACCCAAACAACAAAAACCTGGATTGTGATGCAAAACCTTGGGACTTGGAAACCATTAATAACTGCTCGCAGTTCTACTGTCGGACTTGAAGTATAAATTTCAATAATTTGCCAAATTTAATTGTTTAGCCTCTTGCTCTTCTTTATTATTGTATCATGTTTAAGCTCAACTTACAACCTAATCCTTATCCTGATCATGATCCACTCCTGGGAACGGTGTTAAGACTCTGATCAGGAGTGTATCTCATGTGGTTCTGTGTCGGTGCCCACTAGGAAAAAAAACATTAAACAAAATTCAAAATTCATAGGAAATATCATCCTATACCCCTCGGGCATTCTTTTTAATACTTATTTTACTTCTTCAGTTTGTTGCTTTCGATGAAAACTTATCACACAATATTCAAATAGTAATGAACATTGTTAGAATGTTAAACTATTTCTTTTCGCAAGCAGTGGGCATTTAATTATTATTCCTTTTCTTTGAAATGTATCCCAATTTCCTCATTAAATAACATCATTCTTAAATTAACTTCCATATATTTGTCTCTCAAAGTCCCAGTTATTAGGTACTGTGCCGACATTCTTATTACCAGCCTTTTTATTAGATATTCTAATCTTCAGAATGAATTTGAGGATTGTTCATTCTGAAGGTTGTTTGTTTTGCCCGGCACATCCCTCTTGAGGAAGAGTGAAATTTCAACTTTTTCAAGCTTTTTGCTATAGTTTATGCTCCCAGTGTGAAATAATGCATCTACACAACTAACAAGCACTTTCACAATGAAGCAGCTGCTTAAAGCCGTCTCTAAAGTGAGACAACACCAACCCATCTTGTGGCAGATTAAAATGTTTATGAGGCCCGTTCATCTCAGCTATACGTGAAAGAGCCCCAGCATCCATATGTAAATACGTTGCTCTCTGCTCCCTCTCACTGACAGTGAAATTGATTAAAGTTGTGTTCCTGGCTGCTGCTGAGGGAGTGCTCCGGTTCAATGGAATCTCACATGGCAGCAGATGAATGATCTGACTCCCCAGTGGAGCCTCACAGCTTTGGCAAATTCATCATACCACTGAATATAGATATCCATACCAAACGGAAGAAGAAGGAGGCAAGGTTACAGTTCCAGGTCTGCTCCGTCTCATCAAGGGAAAAGACCTCCATCTCCATTTTTCTTCATCAGTCTATTGCAAATAAAAGGCATTCATCAATTGCGTGGAAGCCCTGTGCAGATAACTAGCTGCTGCTGCAATCATTACTTCGCAAAGCCCACAGTGTCTGTGGGCTTAGGTAAGACTTAGGACTGCTTAACTAGCTGAATTCATTTTGGTGGTTTTTCACAACGCTGAAGAAGAAATATCTTTCGTTATGTCCAATTGAACTAAAAGTTAATTATTATTATTATTTTTTACTTTATTTCAGTCTTGGTGACCCAGCTTAGCCGACATCTGGATGACTCTGTATCTCCTCGGTGAGGGAGAAACATATGGATACACATCAGCAGTGAGTCACAAAGACCCAAGCCTGAATCCCCCCTTAAAAAATGAATGAAAACAGTAACAGAAACGTACAAGCATGCAACTTGATGTTTGAATCACATTGAATGCATCAGGTCTGTCTTGTACAGGAACTGGAAATGGCTTGTGCCTCTCAGTCTGTCTATTATTTGCTGTGGGAGCTAAAGGAGATTGGATTCTATGACTAGCATCACAAAACGAGATTTATCTGTATGAAACAGAAAAAGACTATTTTCCCCCCCCCTTTCTACTTGTTCCATTTACTGGCCAAAGGAGCCATGGAGAGGGTGAATCCAATTGCAAAAAGTAGAGGGATAAACAAGAGAAGGGGTGAAAAGAGATGCACACCGGGGAAATTACTTTCTCCTAATTGTGGCTCGAACAATTTAACCCCGTCGTTAAAAACAACCTCGGCGAGCCGACGGGGAGGGAGAACATTTTTATTGACTGAGAATATCTGAAATCAGGGTAAATTAAATTTGGGCACGCGAGGACAAACTGCTGCTGGGAGGTTACTAGTGATTGGTTTATGTAGAGAGACTGAAGTGAAATAATTCGTGATGGAAGCCAATGGATGCTGCTTTTTGGAATCTAACAAAAAAAACCCTCTGTTCATTTAGAAGGTAAATTGACCCCGGGTCAGGGTGATTATTGGAAGCGTTATAACAAACACAGATTATAACATTATAACAACTCAGCTTAATGTTCATGCTGACCTCCACCATTTGACATGGACACCTAACTTTGAACTGGAAAGCTTTTTTTTGGACACGTCTGCGGTTTGATATTAAAATCTTGAGGGTGTTCACAAAATATGTTTACTGTAATATGATTTAGCGGTTTGGATTTCTACTGAAGGGAACCATTAAACTTTTGTTCTGGACTCTCTCCACTGGCTTCTCATTCATGACTCAATTGATTGTTTTTAATATAAATTGTATTGCTCGTTCATAAGGTTTTAAACTTTATATATAAGAACTGCTGATAGACTAGAGGAGTTTAAGAGACTTCTAAATACCTATTTCTACTATTTGGCATTTCAATCAAATATGTAGAGTGTTGTTTTTTTTTAATGCTCTTGTGAGATTACCTTGCTGTTTAACAATTTAAGGCAACATATTTGGTATTGTAAAGATGGTAGTAAGAATTGCTCCTAGCACTGAACTCTAAATGAAACCCTTTCTACATTTAAGTGCTTCTCTATACAAATAGAAGATCTGTAGCTTCTCAAATGGCTATTTCACCAAAAAGAGGGAATTTGGCAATCCCACACAACAGATCAAAGAAGGGGTTAACCAAGACTTTTCATATTATCTACAAGATTGAGAGTCAGGTTAGAGAAATGAGGTTTAACGTTTGTTTTCCCTCCAGAAGCCATGGTAGTTTTCTTGGTTAGCGTTTCCTTCCTGATTTGTTTCCACCGCGGGAACCAAATCAAAAAAGGTGTGTAGAAGTGTGTGAAAACGTATTAATACAATCAGTTAAGTCTCGTGGAAGTGATTGTTAAGTGCAATAACCAAAGTGTGGACCACTGCCGGGGACTGAGGGAGTCACGTTCTCGTCTAAATAATCATTTAGGGATGTCAAGTATAATGTTTTCAGTGTTTTTATTAAAACACCGCAGGATTTGTAGATTATGAAGCCATTTTAAGTCTGATAGAAGCAGGCTCTGTGAGCAAAGCTGTGTGAGTGGGAGTTAATCAAGACAGCTCGACGCTGCGTGTGTGTGCTCATTAAACAGCGGTGGAGCTTGATGGACCTCAGCTGGATAATTCTGTTGGACTTGCTGCCCAACTGGGAATGAGGCTTCCTCTAGTTGTTGGCCAGCCTTTGAATGATTGGAAACAACAAGTGAGTGAACATGAATGTTCTTTGTTGACTAGTCACTGTGCAGACGCTCGACTGCCAGATTACTCAGACCCTCCTTTACCTTCAGAATATTCTGTTTTTAAGAACATCTCTTCACAGGGATTACAAGTGAGCATGTCAAGGGCTTTGATGACTCCATCTTTACAACACAAAAACCATGGAGCTGGGGGTTGCACTATTCGATCAAACTGGAAAGGTCTGCCAAAATAAACATTGTGTGTTCCCAGTAAGGGACACATCTGTCACTACTTCCTGAGACATAATATGCATGTTTCTGTTTTTCACGCACTCACTGAAAATACTCTGTTCTTTGCTCTTGTCTGCATGACAGTCCGAAATAGTAGGGGCCGCATCAAAACGGGTGAAAGTGGACACTTCTGTCAAAGGCAGGAGGCCGCACGCTCTCAGAGCTAAGATGGAGCTGCAGATGAGGGAAGTTATATTCAAGCATTGGAAAGAAAAAAAAAAAAAAAACTCCTCACAGCTGCACTGATGAGAGGCTCATCTCACTGCGTTGCAGGATTGCAAAGTTTAGCAGGTCGCTTAACCGTGACACTTCCATTCCTGTTTGCTTTTACTTTATGTCGCCGTAATCTTTAAATGTCTGCAAATATATTAGTTCAAGGCTTCATGATCATTTTAATGCCGCCCATGGCTACACAGATAAAGTATTCCTGTTCTACTTTATTCTAGAGAATAAGTGCTTCTTTGTTTGGCCCTGATGAACTGATGAAAATAATAAGACAAACTTTTTTTCACTCAGTTAAACTCACTGTAAGAAGATAGATGAGTTACTTTCAAACATCCTCCCTTGTTGCTGTCAGAGAACGTTAACGAGCTTTGCACTAACTTTAACATCTGAAGTTAATAGATCTGACGAGACGTATAGGATGGCGATAATCACTTATGTTCTTGCAAAGCACAGATCCTCATTCAGTGACTCTACATAGATTACGTCGGAAGTTCGTACAACAACAACAGTAGTCAGTTGTTTCTTCAGTATTTCCACACAATGTCCGTTCCTCATTTGTTTTGTTAAGCGGTCCAGCACCTCCTACGGCAAAACTCCTCAACAACATGATATTGCCATCGGCGCATTTCATTTTCAATTCATGCTCATTATTGCAAAACACTTCGATATTAGTTTCATGAAAACACAGGCTGTACTATCAATAAAGTATGCCCTTGATTTGATTTGCAAACATTATTCTGGGTTTGTTTGCAGTTATTGGTTCTTTTGCTCTAAGTAGCTTTTCAAGGCCACCAGTTTGACTGTGTGCTGTGGACAATGATATCATATTGCTAGTGTCAGACAGCATCTTCTAACTCTCTGTGGAAGTTGTTAGAATGTATTTATTTTTATTTAATGTGGATAATACAAACACATTACCAGATGAATTGTGTTTGAGTGTTACAGCTAACATGCTAACTTTCAATGCCTGTTCACAGGAAGCTTTTCTTATATGGAGAGATGTACATGTGTGTAGGATGTGACCACATTGTCTGTGCAAACATACATCAACAGCTAAAGATGAAAACAGGAACATATTGAGAAAACACTTCATTTTTTTTTCTGTTTCCTTCTATTCTCCTTGTTTACCTGGAAAAAAGAAATCACTGTATTACGATACACCTACTGTCTGAGACTCTAGTAACAGCTTTCTACTTGAGAAAAAAAGCTGTTCTCCAGCTAAAATAGTGACAATACAGCCTCATAATTCTTCATAGGGTCCAAGCAGCATGTGTGTGTGTTTGTGTGTATTGCAGACAAGGATAAGTACTGCGTATCTCTCGACCTAAAGCAGCACGGCTTATCTTAGTTTAAATCAGTGCATCCAGATATAGATCAAAACAAAAGATTTTAATGTGAGAGTTGAAAGTAGACTGGGTACTTGTCTTATAAAAATAATTTGAGTAACCACAAAAGGCAGTTGTTAAATTATTTAATTGTTGGAAGGGGGGGAAAAAAGCTACCCAACCAATCTGGGACTGCTTTGCTGTGAATTATGGAAATAGAACAAAAGCTACTTCTCTTTCTTAAATATTAAAATGAAGCTTGAAACGCTGTAAATACTTGACCAGTATTATTCACTACATTTTACATTTCCCACCTCCCCTTGGCAACAGATGTACAAAAGTAGCTTAACTTGTCTCTTTAGATAGATGACCAGTCGATTGATTTGCTGTGGTTTTGCAATTCGTCACTCAGTTTCCATATCGTTGAAGCATCCAGTTTTCAGTGATGAGATTAAAACATAGTTAACAATGTTCTGTTATAAAAGTGACTAGAAATATAAAATACGTGCTAAGTCTGGCAAGTTTCTGTTTTCTCTGAAGCCAAGAGGCAAGTGATTTCTTTCTTCTTCTTCTTTTTCCCTCTTCAGGGACTGAGGAGGGATTTCTTCAGCTAGTGTAGCCCAAGGCATGCTGCTTTCAGGGGGCTTAGAGCTCAGGCTTCGATACACGCCGTGAGGGTCTGACCACTGAAACCTTCAACGTGTGTGAGAGAACGTGGAGATGCTATAGACTGAAGCCTGGGAGCTTCCCGGGCGTGACTTGGCATGCCGATGCACATGCAAATCTTGACGTCTGTCGTAATGCTCTTACCTGAGATTTCGACAGATTTCAACAAATTCTTTTATGTTAAAAGACTATTTATATTTGTCTAGTTGTTAGAAGGAAATGCTCCTTAGGAAATGAGGGCAGATCTGTGTATTGCTCTCTTAAAGACTGCTCGCCGTTTACGTCCTACACATTGAAAACACATTCCTTGCCGTAACCGTCTCAAGTCGTGTCGTCTCGTTGTTTTTGGGCTGTTTTTTTGTTCTCTTTATTTGTCAGATTTGCCTTAGTTTGTTCCTGCCAGACAGGCATGTTCTCTGTTTTGCACATTTCTTACTTCCAGTAAAGAAGCAGCAGGGCTTCTAGAGAGTTCCCACTGTGTGTTAGGTGCAGCTGTTCTGAGAAGGTTTAAAGAAGTATTCCCAATCTGTTCTTCCCAGCAGCAGAACAGCAAGTACTGTACCACGTGAATATTAACATTCTAACCACTGACAAAAAAGAGGCTCCGCTGGCGTCTTTAGTGCTTAAAACTGTGTATATCTTTGTATATCGAGCTTTAACTACTCCACTATTTGTGGAATCATAACAGGATTTGCTCACATCCCTGCAGAACCCTGCAACGCAAGATTAACTCCATACTATATATAGTATATATATATACATATATATATATAAAAAAAATATATAAATATATAAATATATATATATATATATATATTGATTTTTCAGTTTTTCAGAAAATTTTATCAGTCTGTATTGTTAAACAAATACATTTTTCAGTGAAACCCAAACAATAGGTTAAGGCTTATACCCTCTGGTGCATGTCTACAGAACTCATTGCTGGGATGCACCATCGGCAACACAAAGACACACACAGTACAAAATGTTTTTAAAAATACATTTTTCTGACAGACTACTATAAGTTGTATTGCAAGTTTCAAGCAGAATCTATTCGAGGTTCATTTTTTTTAATGGTGATCGCTGCTGCTGGAAAGCTTGACGTGCTATTGCTGAGATGGAGGGTTACGCCACACATGTGAAAAATAAATGAGCTGTTTTCAAAAACACCGCGCCTTACTCTGCACTAATAAACACACTAACAATGTTTTTAAACAATAAACTGTACTTCCTTGAATGTCTGAAACTGGAATTAGGTCAAAAGATCTGAAAACGACCTGATCTACGAGCAACCACTTTGAAGTAACGTTACTTTTAACCTGTTCCGTCTACTATAACATGCATGTTGAGCGTGACATGCAAATTTCTGTTGAAAAAGCTGAAGACATTTGAATAATCCCTCGGTGCCCATTTTCTTCAGATTACAGATTTGCGTGGGCTGTTATTACATTAAAATGTGGTAGACCAAATTCAAATATTAATAGCTTATGAGAACAGGGTAGAATAAAAGAAATGTAGAGGGAAAGAAAATTAGAGTGCAGTTTTGCTGATTAAACAATAAATTGGTGATGGAGGAAAAAAAAAAGTTTACTTTAGGTGCCAAAAGAAATTTGTCAATGTGACTTAATCACAGATTTATTAGGGGAGCTGGTAGCCATCTGTCGCCTGCTCTATGAGACATGAAGAATGCAACTTAGCCTTGTGCGATCACAGCAAAACTGAAATCTCTTGTAGAAATAAAAGGGAAGAGAACACACTCCCATCTATGCAATATCAGATGCAATTACTATTTTATCTCCCTTTCGATACTCTGGAGGTGGAGGTGCGGTGGGGAGGTGAGGCGACCGGCTACCTATCAAATCAGCCCTGAGGACGCCTCATTGTCAGCGCTGCTGCGATAACAATTTGGACGACAGAGAGAAGCAGCAGCAGCTGAGAAGGAGCACGAGAGGTCCAGCGGAGGCCTGAAAACAATCAAGTGGAGTCAGAGGTCACTCTGCACAAGCCTTAGAACAGGCCTTCTTCAATACTCATTGTTGTTCTGATAATGGGGTTGCATGGACGCACACACACACACGCACACAGAAAATAAAGAGATAGAGAGGAAAGAGCAGCACATATGCTATCTCAATTTTTCAGAATTGTTTCCTTGTAGATTTGTTTACAGATTTGTGAAATGGAGGAAATGTCAACCTCGTCTTACATTAAAAAAAAGAATAAGTTACTAATTACAAATCTAATAACATTGCTAAAACTATACCACAGACCTGAAAAATTACAAAGTTGATTTCAAGCTAATGTTAAATGCATAATATCCTCATCACTACGTCATTTCTTTTTTGTTTTGTTTGTTGCTTAAAATATTAGCAAAATGAACCAATACTACATTCTCCAGAATGAGATGTATTTGGTGTCACAGATAATTCTCTTCTTTAGCCCTGAGTGCATGTTAAAGCCTTTCCACAACATCATCCCATTGTCATCTTACGTCAGGAGGCTTGCGATGCTGTAACTGTGAGAGAAATTGGCTACGGATGATATTAGTTTGGTTCACTCCAGTGGATTGAGGGGCCATCTGAGGACAGAGGTGACCTTTTTTGATCAAATTATCCAGCTGCTTCCTCTTGGCTGTTGAAAGTTATGTTTTTTTCCCTCCAGCAAACCACAGCATAGAAAATTGATAGTCTGACCTGTGAGTCAAAAAAGGAAAAAAAAAAAGGTCGTTCAGGCCCCTGCATCCTAAAAGAACCTTATCTTCTCAGTAGGTAGAGTCTGTTCTAGGTACTTCGGGTCTAGTTTTTCGTTCGCAGGAACACCCACTTTCTTATAGGAGTCATTGCCCACTCCCTGGGATGTTCCTTGGCGTCATTGCAGTGTGCCTGTGCCTGCAGAAGTCTCCCATTAGCTGTGCAGTTTTCCCAGCAATAATCTGGAGATGGTTCCACTGACACTGGTCCACAAAATCCTGTTTCCCCAGTCTGTACCGCGTGCAGAACTAATCTGTGAAGAAGCCGGCAATAGAAGTATCTTTTGAAAAAAGTAATAAAAAAAAAAAAATGAAAGTGGCAGTGTGGTGCAGTTGATGATGAAGTTTGCAGTGCACAGGGTAAACAGGATTTGTGCGTGCATCTTACCCTGCAGCCCCACCCTCCCCCCATCCTGCTGACTATCTTTTAAGATTCACAGCTCAGGGTCTTCACAGTCTGCAGACTCAGGCTTCCACACTTGTGAGCACCAGCTTGTCCTTCAGGCTTCTGAAGGACAAGCTGGTGGCTAAACGAATACTGTGTAGTCAAGGCGCTCTGTTGGGAAACATTTAACTGAATATTAACACGGGTGTATGCATACATTAATTTGACCCAGTGTATATTATTCTCACAAGAGGGGATTAGAGACTATTCACAATAAATTCAAGAACGCCATGACTTTAAATTCTGGCCTGAGTTTGCATGTTTTCCCTACGTATAGGTGGGTTCCCTTTGGCTTCTCCGGCTTCCTCCCACAGTTTTAAAAAAAACAACACATGGCTGTTAAGTTGATTTGACTCTAAATTGTCCATATGTGTGCATGGTTGTCTGTCCTGTGTCCATTTAAGTTACTCTGTGATGGACTAATAACCTGTTGAATGACCTACCCAGGGTGTTCCCTACCGCTCCCCCAATGACCACTGGAGCATTCAATCTGCCATCAATGTCTGGTCTTAAATACTCATTTGGATTTTCCTTTCATCATTCGCAATGTCAATACAGTTGGAATATTGACCGAATTTATTTGATTTGACTAACTCTAAGATCTGCCTGGTGGTAGATGTTGGTTTTAGCTTCACAGCTTTTGAGCTCTCTTCCACCGACTCTTAAAGATAGCACAGTGGCAGTTTCTTCTTCACAATCCTGGGGTTACAAAAAATTAATAATTAATATGTCAAGATGGATCATTGGGAAAGACCATATATATATATATATATATATATAAAAAAATTCCCTTCTCACCCACCGCGGGTGGTGTTTCTTCCTCTTAGCTAGGGTCCTCTACCAGAGGCCTGGGAGCTTGAGGGTTCTGCGCAGTATCTTGGCTGTGCCTAGGACTGCACATTTCTGGACTGA